>PVKH010037790.1:0-11409 GCA_004027955.1 Chaetophractus vellerosus | reverse complement strand
GCATCTGGGCTTGGCTTTTCCCACTGCCTGACCCTGCTTTTTTGCCCTCCCTTCCACAGGTGTTGATCCCAAGAGTCCTCCCTAATAAATGCAGTAACTTCTCAGAGTTTGTTTATCAGGAAACCCAGCCTGGGACACCACATCTCCCATTCTTCCTTCCATTCTCCCTCCCAACCTCCTCTCCTTCCTTTTTGCTCTCCCTTCCTCCCTCCCTCCCTTCCTCTTCTCTCTTCCTCCTTCACTCCCGCCTTGCCTCTTCTCTCCCTCAGACTACATAGTAACTCACCTCTGCTTCTTTCTGAGCTTCTTACCTCATTCTCTTCTCACTTTGCAGACCAGCTTATTCTGTTTTTCTGTCACATGGGCCATCAGGGCTGCTCCAAAATGGTGCCTTCAATCCTTAGTCACCATCACTGTGGTATATGCTGTTGATATCCCACCCAAATGCCCTTTACTAGGCTGATGCACCCATCCTGGAGCTGCTGTGGGTATCAATTAATAACAACTCACATGGGGCCGGCTCGATAGCCCAGTGGATAGGGCGCCAGCATACCACATGGGAGGCCCTGGGTTCGATTCCCGGGGACCTCTCCTAGCGGGCAGACCGCCTTGAGAATGGCAAGCCGCCGTGGGCGGGCTGGAGCCACCGTGGGCAGGGCAAGAAGCTGCCACAGACAGGGCAAGAGCCGCCACGGGCAGGGCAGGTCGCCCGCGGATGGAGCGCAGCCAGCCACCCGCGAACTGAAAGCCGGCCGTGAACAGACGCAGAGACTGCCCACAAGCGGGGAAAGCCGCGCCTGCGCAGTGACCACTCTCGGCGCACTGCCGCAGCGGGGGGAAGGGGAGATATGTAATAAAATAAATAAATCTTTAAAAAAAAAAAAAAACAACAACAACTCACATTTGTACTCTTTTCTGGAAGATTACCCTTAGCCAGCTGGAGCCTCCTCTCTTGGAGATGCCTCAGAAGTTATGCTCCACACTTTTTGGCTAATGACTGTCAGATTAGCAGGTATGAAAGTCAAGTTTCCTTACCTAAGGCAGGACCACTTGTGGTACAATTCATGCTCCAGAGGTCCCCATGGGATCAGGCTGGGGCTAGATTTCTGAAACCACATCTTCACATAGCATCATGCCCTGGCTAGTACTGCTTCTCTCACTTCCATACAGGTTTAATCCTGAGAGCACCCCCTCAATAAATCCCTTGCACAACTCTGCTTATATGGAACCTGCTTTATGATTGTTACTTTACAAATCTCATGCCTAGGGCTAATTGACGCAGTCTCTGATGTCCTGATTCCAAATATCCAGGAGGGAGAACTGGATGACTCAGGCCAAGCCTAACCCAGATTCTCGATTAAACACCTGCATCAGGAGATCACTGCAGGTGCAATCATCTGTGGCCAGGCAGAGGACTGAGTTACATAGCAGAAAAGCAGAGAAGGGATATGGGGAGAGGGACCAACTCTCAGAAAAGGCAGTCAGTTCCTCCAAGAGCAGACCCTCCCACATGTCCTGCTCCCCAGACTGTCTTGACTTTATTTTCTCAGTCTGCCTCTTCACTCCTCACCTCTCACCCCACCTACAATCCAGGTTCAGATTAAGAATGAGTTTTGACAGCTGCACCACATGATGGAGAGAGAACTGGAGTCAGGAGGCCTGGATTATATACCTAACTCACCCTCTGCCCTTCACATCTCTGGGTCTCAGGTTTTAAAGTAAGTTAGAAAGTCAGTTTGCTAACTTAAATTATTAAATTTAATTAAAAATTTAAATACTTAAATAATTAAATCAAATAATTAAATTTAATAAATTCAATGAAGACAAGGCCTTTAACGGCTGCATTCCCTGAACGCAGCACAAGCACAATGCTGGTACAGAGTAAGAACACTGATACAATATTGAAGAAAATGGAGATGTCCTTTAAAAATGAAAGTGAATTACACTAAGACAACAAAGTAGACTGTGACCCAAAAAAGCACAATATTCTGGGTTCAGAGTCTACTAGCAAAAACAGCCATCACTTGGTGAGTGCTAATTTGTGCCAGTTCTGCATTAAGTACTTTACATGCTATTCCAATGACCATTGTTGTGTAACAAATCACCCCAAAACTTAGTGGCTTAAAATAACCTTTTTATTAGGCTCATTGATTCTCTGGGTCAGGAATCTGGACAGGGTACCACAGGAATGGATTATCTCTGCTCCACAACATCTGGGGCCTCAGTTGGGAAGATCTGATGGCTGGCCGTGACTTGACAGCTGGGGGCTGGAGTCATCTGGAAGCATCTTTACTCACATGCCTGGTGGCGGACGTGGCTATTGGCTGGGATCTCAGCTGGAATGTTGGCCAAAGCACCTATGTGTGGTTCCTCCTTGTGGCTGGTGCTTCCTCACAGACTGGTGGCCCCAGGCTAGTTAGGACTTCTGACATGGCAGCTCGGGGCTCCAAAAGTGAGTGTCCACGTTTACAAGGCAGAAGTGTCATTATTTTTCAGGACATAGCCTCAAAAGTCAAGCTGTATTATTGCCACCACATTCCATGGGTTACAGGCAAGTTACAAACCAGCTCAGATTTAAGGATAGGGGAATTAGATACCGCCTCATGATGGGGAGGGGGCAAAGTTCTCGCAGAGCTTGTGGGATGGGAGCTATTGTTGTGGCCACGTTTGGAAAACACCATCTCTCACACATGCATCATCTCATTTCATCCTTCTGCTGTCTTGGGAAGTGAGTATTATTGTACCTCTTTTTCAGGTGGAGAAACTGAGGCTCAGAGATGTTAAATAACTTTCCTGTGGACAAAGCCAGCACATGGCAGAACTGGACTCAAACCCAGTCTGTCCAAAACAGGTGTTCTCCAGCAGCATAAGATGCTGCTCACTGGAAAAGGGAACTGAAAAAAGTAAAAGAAATATAAAGGCCAGTTCTCCCAGCACTCAGGACGGAGAGTGGGTAAGCAGTCACCTCCGCTAGAGTTAACATCTTCCCTACATGGGTAAAGGAATCGTCCCGTCCCGTGTGCACTCCGTAGCATAACTCCCCAAGGGTGTTGCTTCCGGAGACTCTGTAACTATCCTGAATGCCTTGATGCCTAAATCTGCCAGCCACATGCTGGGCAGGGGGCTTGCTCTTTGCTCACCCCCACCCCAGTCATTTGGCCAAGGAGCCAGGGGAACAAGTCGGAGGAAGTGCTGAGCTTTTCTGTGATGTTGGTACACAGATTTGTGCCAGGAATATCTCCTCTACCGTGATCCCCTCTTAAAATCACATATTCCTTTTAAGTTCAAACAAGGGTGACCTCTTCAGTAATTCATCTTTGATACACCCATGATATTTATAATCTGGAATATTCAGATGACTGAATATACTCACTACCTTGCTCTGTGGGCTTCTGTGTCCTAACTGCTCAGTTAGCCTGGTAAGGCCCCAGAGGGCGAGGACCCCGCCCTACCCTTTCTCAGGTCTCCTCCCCGACAATACCTGTTCTTAACAGGTACTCTAAATATTGACTGATAAGATCAAGTGGCCTAATAAAAATAAATTTACTATTATATTATAACAGGACACGTGTTTCTTCAAAGGTATTGTTCTGAGATCCTCCTAAGTCCCAGGTGCTAAGGACCCATGTGATCAGGAGCAGGAAGTTAGAAAATCAAATATGAGCCTCCTGGGCACTCACTCTGCAGCACATCAATAATGTATCAACACTGACATCTTGAAGCAGCCTTCATCAGATTAAGGTGCCCTCACATTGGGTACATTTGAAGCAACAGCTAGAAGGTTGCATTCTCTATCAGCTGTCAGATGATTCTAGAGTCAGATATTTAGAAAGTCCCTCAATAGGATTTTTTAAAACCTAAATCTTGGTTTTTAACTTCTCCTATGAGTTGTCTTAGTGATGATTGTAGCTGGGGCTATCAGAAAAGAAAAGGATGGATCTAATTGCTTTTTATTTCAAATCAGTCTTCTTCCAATGGGCACATTTCTCTACCTTTCTTTTATTTTGTCACCATTTCACCTCAAAGTATTCCTAAATGCACTGGTCTTTGGAAGTACCCTTGAATGTTCAGGATCAGCCGATCCAGCTCTATAGATAACCTGTTAATAAATTAATAAATTATGGATAATAAATATTGTTTTTATCATCAGTCATTAGTCACCCCATAAAGGCTTGATCCAAATATAACCCTCTTGTATAAAACTGTTTCCTCAATCTACTATCAACAAGAAGAGAAGTAGTCCTAGAAATCATTACCTTTAGGACATAAAAGAAAATGTAAACATTTTATTTGGCAGTTGTTTCTGGACACATGAATAAATAAATGGAAAAGTACATATTAATAATTATTTTTGGAGTAATAGATACCATTAAACCTTATTTACACATCTTCACTGCAAAGAACAGTTACACAACTCAATTTTGTCTTATAAAATGTAACTTCCCACACCACTGGACTGGACAGTTAAGGATGGAGATACTGGTAGTGCTTGGTTCTAGCAGTCTGACGTTTGAAAGGCATTCATTTGCAAGTGAAAAGAAGAGTCATCATGCATTGTTCATCCGGGTCATGTACTGTAGAAAGTTTCTGATGGCAGCCACAGAATGTGGTGTGTCATGCGCTTAAGTCAACTATGACATGTTTGTAAATCTGTGTATTTCCTTTGAAACTGGAAGCAAAAAGAAAATTACGCTTATTAATCGAGACATGTGTGAATGATCTCGGCGCCTGAACATTTAATTCCTGAAATTTCACAAATTTCGCTTTCTCTGCATCCCAGTTATACACTTGAGTAAAGGAGTAATCACTTCCGAGAATTGCATATTGGTAATGATTTATCTGAAGAGGCTGGAACACCATGGATCCCCGCGATGGCATCCTCTGAATATCCTGAAAGGAGGAGCCTCCCCATTTCATCACTTTGGAATCGCCAATGAATCTCGTCAAGCAAATGTACACGTCACCTTTCACTGAGAAGTGCTTTACTGCGTACACATCCTCCATGTTAGGAATGTCAGTTTGGTTAGTGAATAACTGCATTGCTTTGTTCCACTGATAAATTACAGGACGCTGGGAGCTACTGGACAGAATTAAATGAGGCATTCTGAGTGTTTGAGGTGTTCTGGCAATTTCTAGATATTCCACATCAGTGTCCCTGTACCATGCATGTAAAGATTGATGGGAGTAGAATCCATTTCCGTTCCATTTGTAAATGGTGGTAAAACCAGCTTTTGAACTGTCAGCAACGACAAAGTACCAGTTGTTTTCAATCTTGAATGTTTCAATGTCATTGGGTTTTCGGATTTTGAGAATTTCAATATCCTGAATTTTTATGAATTTGTTTGCAAAACTGTCTCGCTTATAGATGTGAGAGCCGCCAAACAGCTGGGCCACAATGACATAGAGCTGAGTTTCAATGACTATAGGCTTGCAGACTACAGTGGACGTGCCTGGGAAAAGACAAATGAGAGATTAGTTGTATGGCCATTCTCTTTTGGAGCATGTAAACACACAGGCTGAGGCCATACAACTTCCACCCAAATCAACCTGAAACGAGATTTCCTTGGTTGATTAGGCAAGGCTGGTCTCTAAGGCCCAATGACCAAGCATTCCTGAAATTCTATGTCTTTGCACCTCACAGGACCTTCTCACCAGCAACTGAACTGTCAGGTCACATCAACCTGCATTAGTTGTTCAGGATACACAAGGCCACAGCCAGGGTTTTCTCCTCTCACTTTTTACAGAAAGAAAGCATTGCTTACCCTGACATATCGTGAGTTAATCCTAGTAATCCTAATGAAAGCTACCATTTTCTGAGCATCAGCCTGTGTTCTGCCAAATCATCTATTAAACTTTTCCCAAGAAGTCTATGAGAGAAGTATTATCCTACCCTCCACTCCCCATTCCCTTTTTACAGGTTAGCAAACTGAAGCTCAGAGAGGCTAAGCCCTGGTAGGAAATGGCAGAGTTGAGATTCAAACCCAGGTCTACCTGCCTCCAGCACTCTATACTTTTAACTCAAGCTGGATTGAGGTTAATTGACCCAGGGTTTCCTTCATGGGATAGAATCTCATAGATCACTAGAATCACCCTAAAAGGGCCTGAGTTGTGGTCTGGGAAGCCCATATCTCTACCTGTAATGTTTTGTTCTCTGTGTAAACAGCTTTGAGCTCTAGAATAGTCTGGCTTTCCTCTGAGGAAAGTCACTTTTCACTTTTCTGAAGCTTTAGGTCTCAGGTTGCAGGAAAGAGGAGGAGGAGAAGGAGGAAGTCTTGAGAAAAGTGAAAGAGGGGTTACAGCCAAGAGCCATGTAGATATTTTCAGAATCTCAGAAACTGATATGACATCTGTCAGTGGCCTGGCTTGGAATCCTTTTGGTAAGGATTTGACATTTATCAATAGATTCTGATCTCCTAAAGGGAGCTTGGCTATGGGAAATCTAAAGAGAAGCAGGGAAATTCTGGGTTCCAGGCCTTTTCTGACTGTAGTTCTAGAAGCTCTGAGGCAGTATGCTCTACATCAACTGTTTCTACTGATTGGTTCCATCTATAAGCAAAATTATTTTGTTTTTGATCCTTTCAGGACTAAATTGATTGTGTGACCATGGGAAAATCATTTAACTTCTCTGGGATTCTGTTTTATATACAATGACAGGTATGGACTAGATCAGGGATGGCCAATAGATTTCAACATACAAACCAACATTGATTGATCAATTGATTGATAGTGGCTGCCTGGAGAACTGTGTTGGGAGGATTTTATGCTACGTAAAAAAGAGTACCATGATAGATTAGTAAGATCTATATGGGGCAAGGGAGAGGATAGCAACAGCATACGTGCCATATATGTGTCATACTACACTAGATGAGCTGTGAGGTGCCCTTTGAAAGCCTGCAAATATATGCTTCATTTCTCTTTCAAGTGTTTACCTAAAGATTCATCCAAAGCAATTGACAGACTGTACACAGGTAGAAAGAACCTGCTTTCGACTGCATGAGGCCCTGCTGTAGTCTACTGGAAAACTAAGAGGGGCTAACCTTCCTCCTTGAGAAACAGGAGGACTCTGGGAGTTTGGAGAGGATCACTTTATCTGGACAACCTCAGTCTCAAGCTTGATCTTCTGAGCAATGGGGCTGATGGCCACTAGCAAATCTGATTATGGCTCTCCAAACCTTGTCTAAAAGGTGAACTTTCATGAGGAGGTCTGAGGACTCTTATGAGCAGATTTAAAGGTGTTGGAAAGTAAAGCAGATGTAAATATTTCAGAGTGAGCCCCATGCTCTAATTTATGACTTAGAATTTTTAAAAAATGGTAAAGTGGGAAAGAAATTTAAGAGATCATCTAAGCAACACTTTTCATGGAAAAAATTGGGTCCCACAAATTAAGTGGGAAAAATAATGGAAACAGGTTTCCTCACTGCAGGACTTCTCAAAGCCTCTACTTTGTATACTCTGAATCTCCAAGAGGGCGATATGGCTCACCACAGTCGGTCCATAGATTTATTGAACCATAAAACCCTTTTTGTCACAAGGCATACGTTAACATTTTTGTAGAAGCAATGTTTGTGTAACAAAGTTTGAGGTTCACTGAACTATACTTAAGGATACAGAAGGCCCAATGAGGGTGAGTGGCTTGCCTAGCTAGTTTGTGGCAGAATCTGGATTAGAATCCATGATTCCTTTTCCAGTACTTTTCCTTTGAAGGAAAGTAATCCATCTTTTATTGAATATTTGCTATGCTAGTTCCTATGCTTGAGTAAATGATTGCATTATCTTATACCAACCATGTTACCATTACTCCCATTTTACAAATGATGAAATTAAGGCTTAGAGAACAATCCCAGGCCACTTAGTGAAGGTAGAGTTAGGATTCAAATGACCAAGCTTGACCAAAGCATTGCTTCATAACACCCATCTTGTCCTATTGCTCTTGGCCCAAGCAACTTAGCTTTCCACTTAAAATATGATTAGGTTTTTCATACCTGTAATGTTGTCATAATTCCGGAAGGTCTTTTCTACATGGTCCCACTCAAGGAAAATGCATTTTCCGGTAAAAGGCTGAGCGATGACTACATACTCATCGTTCATATAAGAAAAAGTGTCTATGGACAGTGATTGATAAGGCAGGTCTTGAGACTTTGCAAATTCTGCAAAAAGAAAGAAAAGATTATGAGTAACTCTGTGCTAAGGCCTCTTTCCTCGGCTAGATTTCAAACATTCATAGGAAATACATTTATTTTAGAGAAACACATTAAAATGGAAATTTTCCTTTGCTTTTAAACACACAGAGTTTTAATAGTTCATCATTTTTTTTAAAAGTTAAATTGCTCAGTTGGTTTATAAGTCATTTAAAAAAATCAATTCCTGCACAGGCCAAAAATGCAGCCCTTCTTTTTATTTTATGAGGTGGAATGATTTTAAATTCATTACCTGTAATGATGCAATCAAAGTCCTTGGAGGAGAGGCTATTGATTTTGCGCTTCTTGTATTCTGGAGGGCCTTCACAGTAGATGTCCTCGACAGTTGCGTTGGTGTGGTCTAGCCATTCCACCAGCCATTTCAGTTTACAGTCACAGTTAAATGAATTCCCCCTCAGGTCCCTGAAAGACAAACTGCAGCTGCTCTTGCTGTACAGGGGCCCTACTGTCACAGGCAGGAATTCTACATCGGCTATTGACGGGCATAACGAGCTTACACAACTTTAGGCCTTAGAGTTTACATCATGCCCCATAACCTGCCTGGAACCTGACTGGCCATCCACTTTGGGATCAGTGGACCCTTGAGGGCCACCCGTCAGTGGAACCTCGCTATCTTCCTCCCTCTTGGATTCAAAGGTGCCTCCGTCTAGAGTTGTGTTGTTCAATGGAAATATAAAATGAGCCACATATGTAATTTTAAATTTTTGTGTAGGCACGCTAAAAAAGTTAAAAGAAAGAAGCAAAATTAATTTCAGTAGTAAATTTCATTCAACTCAGTACACACCAAATATTACCTTTTTGAATCATTTTGTAATCAATTTAAAGTTCAGTTTCTCAGTAGCACTAGCCACATTTCAAGTGCTCAGTAACCATACGTGTCTGGTAGCTACTGTGTTGGACAGTACAGGTCTAGAGGACAGATTGTAGTGGTTATTGAATCATATTTAGTTAAATCGAGTAAGCTATTTGCTTTTCTTCTTTCTCACAGACATAGTTAATCCCAAGGCTATCCCATGGGCCACAATTTCAATTTTAATAGGAAATGACTTTGATACAGCAGAGTTAAGGCAGACATACAATAACTCATACTATATGGTACTGTACTGTACTATACAGCATAGATAGTTTAAATTTCCGTATAGTTCTCTGTTTATATGCATTGCTCTCTATTCATGAATTCCACCGCCTTTCTAAAACCTTACCTAGTTACACAGAATTCCTAAGATAGGTACTGCCTACTCTTTACACGATGCACACGTAATTTTTTCAATGCCCAAGCATTGAAAAACATTTTTTAGGAGATACATTCAAGAAAACCAAGAAATCCACTAAAAGGCAAGTTGGCAGGGATCCTTGTACTTCTAAGATAATTCTTGATTTAGGCATATCAGAGTAACCTCAAGAGGCCAAATCCATTATGGGATTCCCTGGAGAGACTGAGCCAATCTTAAGTGTTTCTTTTTTTCCCCTAGTGTGGGGCACAGACCAACACAAGGATGAGCCAGGGGATTCCCAATTAGCTGCATCCCCAAGTTCTCCATGGAGCTCCATCTAACTTACAAGACATTCCCAGAACTGACCTCATCTCCTAAGAATACTCTGACTCAAAACAATGAGTGTCAACCTTTCTGGGTTATTACAAACCAGAGCAGATAATTTTGGTTTGGACACTCCCTTGTAACTATCCTGATTCTGGTACTCTCTTAGAAATAAATCATCATTCAGGAATTGGGGTGACTGGCATGAGGGAGGAGCTGGAGGAATACTGCAAGGAACAAAGGAAGTTTTTCATTAGCTTGTTGATTTGAAGTTAAATACTGGATTTAGAAGAAAATACTTAACTCAGATTTTTTGTTATTGAAGAGAAGTTGCTTTGAATTTATGTTCATTCTATAGCAAAGTCCCTGATAATGAGAAATCTTTTGTTTTCATTTGGCTTTCATTTGTTCCTGTATTCTACCTTATGACATTTAAATACCCTCCTAGTGTTCTGGAAGGCCCTTAAGGAAGCTAAATTGCTTTCAAGAGTGTTAGGCATATATTACTTGCTTTGCTTACAGCAAAATATACAAAATCCTTGCAAAGATCTTTCACTCTGAGGCTTAAAAGTCAAAGTTTGAAAGCTCTTTTGTTTGAAAAAGGGTCAAAAATAATTAAGTTCATTCCCTTCCTGGGGCTTAGGCCAAATTCCTGGGGATTAAGCCTAGAGTTGTTGTTCAGTCTAATGAGAGAAAAGACAAACTTTCCTCCCTTCCCCCACTTCCTGCTCCATTTCTCTGCTGACTGACCAACCCATGGGCGTAACCTTTCATCTCTGCTCTGTCAGTTCCCCAGTATCCTTTATGTTTTTCCTTTGTAGCCACATTTCCTGGAGCTCATGAGGGAAAAAAAGTATCTTGAAATTTCTTTCAAGGACTCCCCTTCTTACCCCTCAAGTCCTTTATCATCACTCCCTCTCATACAGACACACATACTTTGTCAAAAGAATGCCTGGATAGTGTAATTTCAGAATTTCTAATGCCAAAATTCACAGAAGAGCCAAAAGCTAGTCCAAGTCAATTTCAAAATTAAGCCAATTAAAAATTTTAATTTTAAAATTCTAAAGTAATTTCAAAGCCAATTGAAGATTCTAATTATCAATACCAGGCTTCTTTGTTAATTATGAAAAATTAATTAATTTATCAGCGACTTCTTAGGTCCTCTTACACATTTGTTAAAGAATCCAGGCCTTTGAAAATATCTTTTGGGAGTGTCTGGAGATTGTTGTTCGCAAGGCTCCTGGAAAAAAAATAAGAGTGTTGTAACTATAGTCATAAATTAAATAAATGCACTTAATGATAGAGCTTAGTTATGAGTTCCTTTTGTTCTTTCTGTTCTACACTAAATTACTTGCAACACTTTTTTTCTTTCTAAGATGCCTGCTATTATATTTTCAATTCCTGGCCTCTTTGTTTCAACACCCTCTCCGGGTGTGTATGTGTGTGTGTGTGTGTGGGGGGGAATTCCCTAGACTTTCTGTGTAATTTTTCTGTAAATGTAAATCTAAAACTTCTCTAAAAATAAAGTTTAAAAAAATGCATTTTATAAACTAAAAACAAAACAAAACATATGATGCCTGGGCATTGATTTTATTTAAATCAGAATACGAAATTCACACTCTAGACATTTAGTCTAGCAGATGTTGACTGACTAAATAGGCAGCAGCGTCGAT
>PVKH010037789.1:0-11406 GCA_004027955.1 Chaetophractus vellerosus | reverse complement strand
TTCACATTGCAGGGTCAAAAATGGCAGAGCTCCCTTTTCCTGTGTGTGTCTCTCTCTGTGCCTCCGTTTTTATCTGGCCCAGCAAGAGAGTGGATCCATTCCAAAGGGTCTCACACCCACAGGAATGGATTATTCAAAAACAAAATCTTTCTCTTTTGGGAATTCATTAAATAATTTCAAACTGTCACACTAAATAGCAGAGTACTTGAAAGCAAAAGGTAAAAAGAGGGCAATTATAATTACCAGGTTGAATTACCCATATTGAAGTATCATGACATCTTTTCTTTATATCTGAAGATTTCTAAGACTCCTTAACAAGGTGATTTGAACTTATGTTAGTTAAAGTTTGAAAACCATCACTTGAAACACTTATTTTTCATATGTATCTTAGGCAAAAACCTATATCTTTGTTTTCTGCTCTGGAATCTTATGATGAAATTTGTGAAAACAATGCTTCATTCTTTAAATTTGTGGTTTTGAGTTACTATTTTCTTCAATGAGTCATTCTGAAGCTGAAACACAAACCATACCTTTAAATGATAAAGGTTTTTGCCTTTAGGAAACCTCCCAGTTGTTGCCTCCTAGAAAGCCTGGGCCTTTGTGGAAATACTTCTGTTTCCATGGCTTTACCTGCAGAGCCTTCCAGGGTTCCAAATTAAGTTGTGACTATTCAGCGTTGCCATGCAGTTCCACTTCTTTATTTTCACTATATTTGTCGTCTTTTTGCTACACCACTGTACATGTCCTATGTCCTGTAATACTAAAGCAATCCAGTGTGCAATTCTAAAAGCATCATTCACAACAAATAACTGCCTTGCTCCGATTTGAGAAAAATACCATAAATGTGCTCTTTTATTCCCCCAAAAGAGCTACAAGATAGAAAACACCCTGAAAGTCATTTTCTTCAGTAATCATTTATACACAGATTTGGGGAGCTTTTTGGCAGAGATAACTAGTTAGAATATGAATGTCACCAGGCCACTCTCTGAATTGAGCAAGTGGAAAGCATGACAAGGCAAGCACATACTCCTTTTAACTTAGCATCAAGCCCTACCTGGTTTCTCAGTTCTTCTGATAGTACTTGAATCTGTCTTTAGGACAAAATATGATAAAAATGGATATTAAATATGAGAAAGTATAACTTTTTTGACATGAACTAGCATTACCCCTTTCTTTGAACTAACTTTCCCCCTCACTGAAGTTTTTTCTTTTCTAAATCAAGTGAATCTATTTTTAATATTCTATATCCTAAGCCATATTAGACAATAAAATGGGGAAGCTCTGAGAGCCTATGGTACATTACTAGTCTATGATATTCATCAGAGTAATGCTTTATTACTAGACATTTTGGTAATCACTTCCATTAAAAATTAAAAGGGTCCCTATACCTCCTATTGGAGAGAGGATTCTTCTGATTTTAACCATATTTTCAAAATTGAAAATTGAACACACAAACAAATGAAAGGGCCTGTTTCTGCCTCTGGTTAGTGGCAGTCAGGGGAACCAGGAAAGCTAGTGACTTCTGGGGATTGACACCAGTGAAAAAGACCAATGTCATGGATAATCACCCAGCTTTTTGAGAATGTGATCACATACTGGGTTTTCTTATTGTCTGGGTATGTTGGGACTATAACAGGCCCAGACCTTTTCTCTAATCCTCTTAGGCAGCTAGATTGCTGGAAGAATTGCAATGTAGCCTCATGAATCTCACACTTCTAGCAGTAGGAAATGGTTCCTAGAATGCTCAGAATATCAGAAACTGACAATAATTATATCTGTCTTGGACAAGTTACTTCCAATGTTAACATGCAGAAAGTTTAAAATACAAAAGTTTTCACATAATTATAATAACTTAATCATTTTTAAGTTGCAAAGTTAAAAATATATTTGAATAATTGATTTTAAAACTCTAAAATCACATTAAGACTCACAGTTGAAACAATTAGCAGATAGTGATTTTATCTAACCTCTCCAAATTGCTAATATGGCTCACAGCTCAAGTGAAACTGATGTAATTCCATGTCAAAAGCTTGCTATAGAAATTGTTCTAGATTTAGAGCAGCGACCACTCTCTCTTTCACTCCAGATGCAACTCTTCCAGCTGTGAGCATCATGCATGAACTTTCATCCTTTACAATGTTAAAGAGTCTATATGCATGTAATATCCACAGTGAAGGCTTTCTTGTGTTTTAAATAAAAGAATTAAACTTTGCAGGAAAGTGAAAGGAAAAGTTGCTCTTAAAAAAAATAACATCACAGTATAGATAAAACCTATAGGGATTCAATAGTACTTGAAAGACTACTTTTAAGTATTCTTGATCTAAATGATCTAAGAGGAGTTTGAGAATTAATGAATAGTGGGTTGCAGTCTAGGTCAAAATAGAACTCTTTTACCCTAATACCCCCCAATTTTTTATTGTAGAAGCACATTCATATCTCACTATTTGGGGTTATTCAATTGGATATTTGCATTTCAAATAAGCTTTTAAACAACAGTTTATGGAAATATTAGCCATTCACTTTTCAAAATATGCCAGAATTCTATCTACTAGAGAAATTAATTTGAAATGTAAATGATATAATTTCAACACATATTAATTGAGTGCCTGCTATGTATAAAACAGCATGTTAAAGTGCTGGAGGGAGTCTGACAAAGCTTAAGGCTCAACCACTGCTCTTCCCATGAAAATCATCTAGTGAGGGAGAAAGAAGAATATAAATTATTTTAATTAAAATAAAAACATTAAATAATAAATATCCAATAATAAATAGATCCTAATTGACAAATAGTTGTGAAAATTTAAAGAACCAGTTATAAGTATTATAAGTCCATATATTTTTAACAAACATGATGAAATTATACAGTACATACACAAGGATACAATATTTTGGATGAGAAAAGCAAGCCACTTTTGATTCTCTCCAGTTATGCCCACTATACCAGGGATTTGTGAAAAAACAGGTTGTAAATATTTTGGCTTGGTGGGTGTTTTAGTTTACTACATTGCTCAGAGCAGATGCCAGAAAATGGGCTGGCTGTTAACTGTGAATTTATTAGCTTACAAGCTTATAGTTTTGAGGCTAAGAAAAATATCCAAATCAAGGCATCACCAGGAGATACAGTCTTCCTGAAGACCAACGGCTATCAATCCTGGACTCCTCTCTCATATGGCAGGATACATGGCAACGTCTGCTGGTGTCTTCCTTCTCTTCTAGATTTCGTTGCTTTTACCTTCTTGCTTTCACTTTCTTGTTTCCATGGTGCTCTCCCTCTCTCTCTCCCTCTCTCTCCCCCTCTCTCCCTCTCCCCCTCCCCCACCTGTCTCTCTTTCCAGTAAGAGGATTAAGACCATCCCTGGACCATGCCTTCGAAGTAATCTAATCAGAAGGTCCTACTTAAAATAGGTTTGCACCCACAAAAATGGATTAACTTTAAGAACATGATTTTCTGGGGTACGTTCAGATTCTAATCACCATAGTGGGCCATACAGATTCTGACATGACTATTCAATTTTGCCATTGAGTACAAAAGATACAGTCATAGATAATATGAAAAGGAATGAACAAAGTAGCTGTGTTCCAGTAAAACTTTATTTACAAAAACAGACAGCAAGACCAGATTGGGCCCCCAGGCCATAGTTTGCCAACCCCTACTCTAATCAATGTTTAAACTATGTTTTAAAAAGCAAATTTAAGCATGCCAGTGTGTGCTTGTTGTAGTATTGGTATATGCAATAAACTCATCACCTCAGAAGGTAACTTCAAAGACTGGAATTCTGCCACATGTGCATTTGTGCTGAGTCCCACATGGCAATTTCTCAGTAAATATTGAACAGGAGCCATTTAATGGCTTAAAATGGAGGAAGATAAAACACTCAAGGAAAAATTTCATGGAACAATTTTGTTATAGCCCCAGGAGATAGACTAGATAAGTTGCAGAGATTTTCCCATTTACAGTTTCTGTATTTTTATGATTTATTCAAGATGAATTAATGTAACAGTTTTCTACTTTAGAGTCTATGTACTAAAATTTAATAAGCTACAACCACTAGTCAAAATAAACTATTTCTTTCAAATGACAAAAAATATTTTTCACATTTTTTAAAGGAGAAATATTACAAACACATACTAAAAATTAAACTAAAGGTACTACAACCCAATCGCAAATACCAATAGGTATCCTAAATTAGAATATATATTTGGCATCTCTAATTTAATTCAGAGTTTATCACACTGACTATATATTTTATTCCCTAAGAAATTGTAAGAATGAAGTATTATAGCTTTTATTCGAAGATGAATGATCATGAGGGGTGAAAGGAAAACTGTATGAAAGACTTGCAATAAAGAACTCAATATCTATGCTGTAAGTATAGTAATGAAATTGTGCTTTGCATTGCAAATGGTATCTTCTGTGTTTCTTACTAACCAGTTTTCAAGTGTTGAAAAGGCAACATTCTGCTCTGAGTCTATAACATCTGATTAAGTAAAATATAATTTTTATGTTGTGAACTGTAAATATTTAAGATACATAAATTTTACAAATAAATAGTCCAAGCCCACAACATACCAAGTATAATTTGCAAATTGATGAGAAATTTTTCTACTTACATTTACTTATTTTGAAGCTTTATAATTTTTATCCATAAGGAAATTTATAAGAGAATGAAACTATTTAAAGATTCTAGAGCTTTAAAAATAATTTCAGGATAGAAATTTTAAAACTTATTGTCCTATATAAAAGATATTGAATTTAAAGAAGTTTAGGAATGAGCATAAACAATCTTTAAGACAATATTTAAGGGGTTTTATGTCTCTGCTAATGTTCATGAGTGAACTACCATTTATAATTCTATATAGGCATCTTTCTTGAGATACTGGTCTGCTCCAAATATTTCACAAAGAGGCCTCTGAGCTTTGTTTAGGGTCATCTTATTAATATAGTTACCATTGAAACTGTCACAAACCAGAAAATGGCTAAGAGGTCATATTGACTCAGTCAAGGTTATGTTAAGTTTTAGCATTTGTCAATCTCTTGATGGCTTGCTTATGTTACGAGTGTGTAATGATATCTTTTTATTTGACTTAGGGCTAGTTGTAGACGCTTTCATATGCTTGCATATATGAAATTATCTTGGCCTGAGCTCTTGTCAGTAGGGAATATAAGTAGAAAGCAAATAGAAACAATAGTCTATTTTAGAATTCTTATGCAGAATTGTTTTTCCAGAAGGTATACCCAGACATATCCTAGTTAGAAACAGTTTGGCTATGTTGTTCTTTTTTTATGGATTGAATTTTCCCTCCAATGCTGTCAAAATCTAAGAGGAAAACAACTCCTGGATATGATATTCACTTTTTTGAACCTAATTATTAGCTATCTGGACTAATGGCGACTTTGTTTCAGATTAAGAAGAAACTGACTAGATTAATGTATCTAAACCTTAAAGTGTAATAGTTTTCCACATTTTCTTATGGTTGCTTGTTCTTGGAATATTTTTTATTAGTTTTCATTTGTTATGAAATCATTCTGTGGTCAAATATGGGGAATATACATAAAACACCTGGATGTGTCATCTGCTACTATAAAGAATTTTAGATTTTTCAGAATGGATCCAGAATCTCTAAATGCACAGTTTGTAATGAATACTGTATTTACCAAGTAGAATTTTGTGACTTTTAAGTGATCTCAGTATTATCTATTACATAAAGAAAATTCAAACTGAATTATTGCCATTTTAAAGTTAATGATATTTAACACCACCAATAGTTTGAATCCAAATCCCATAGTCACCTTTGATTCTTATACATGTTTCTAGATGCAGCTAGAACGTTTCTCCAGCTGGCTGGATGGAGAAATGAGCTGGATAAGTGTTGAGAGTCTCTATGATACTGTCTCAAAATTCAGTACTCTTAAGGACTGCCAGTTCAACATCTGGTTATTTAGGAGCAGGTGTAGCTCAGTGGTTCGAGTACCTGCTTTCCATGTATGAGGTCCTGGGTTAAATCCCCGTTACCTCCTAAAAAAAGAAATCTGGTTACTTATTATTTCTTCCCATAATACAGGGTATGAGTTTCATTCTCAGAGTTTTTATGATTTAATTTTCTTTCCAATGACCCCCAAGTAAATGACAACACATTTTTTATTAAGTGTGCCTTAAGAGAACTAATTATTCCTTAAGAATCCAATTATTCCTTATCATGAAGGGCCAAACCATTAGTGAAATATCATAAGAAAAAAATTTAAAGAATAGCAGAAACAGACATTGGGCTTCTATACATATGGATTTCGCAACAAAAGTCATGCTTATCTAAATATTGAATACTTAGCTAAAATTCAGAGTTAAGAATAGAGATAAGTTTTTAGATAAAGTAATTTTAAAATAGTGCCATCATATTGTAAGCAAAAATGGGGGGAAATAACCTATTATATGTAGGATTATCTGTCCCTACAAAAGAAATAATAGAATGAACTACTTCTACTCTTATTCAACAAACTTCAGCCTACAGAGTATGATTGGAGAGAGACACTAGAAGACTGGTTTCAAATGCATTCATTTACTTACATCTCCAATAGCATTACATGCAAACTTACAAAAGCACTTGAGCAGTTTGTTTTAGGTAAACCTGAAAAAATTCCCAGCCTAGTTTTAAAGTCTTCTTCTTTTCTTTTCTTTTTTTTCCCTTCTTCTTCTCCTTCTCCTTCTCCTTCTCATTATTATTATTATTATTATTATTATTATTATTATTATTACCACACCATCATTTGGTGTGGTTCTTTTTATTTTATTTTATTTTTTTTCCCATCAGAGATGACTCCCTCATCTGTTGGATCAGTTTTTTTTGTTCGTTATCTGTCCATTGTTTTTTTCTCATTCTCGGCTCATTTCTTCTTTAGGAGGTACTGGAAACCGAACCCAGGACCTCCTGTGTGGGAGGCAGTTGCCCAACTGCTTGAGCCACATCTGCTCCCTGCTCATTTTGGTTTTGCTCACTATCTGCTCATTATCTTGCTTATTGTTTTAGCTCATTGTCTGTTCATTGTTTTTCTTGATGTCTGTTTATTGTCTGCTCATTGTTTTTCTTGTCTGTTTGTTGTTTTTGCTCAATGTCTGCTTGTTGTCTGCTTGTTGTTTGTTTTCTTTAGGAGGCACCAGGAACCGAACCCGGAACTTCCCATGTTGGAGGCAGGCATCCAGCTGCCTGAGACACATCCACTCCTCCTGGTGCTGTTCTTGAAATACATTTTCCATACCAGAAATGTCATAATTACATAAAAATCATCTCTGAATTCTAAACAAACAATAAGGATATCTTTTCCTATCACAAAGGCAGAGGAAAGCAGTGTCCAGAGCGTAACATCAATACAAATGTTTTATTTTCAATGATTCTTAAATTTTGTGTGTGTTTGTACACATAAAAGAAAACATTTTATTTTATAATTGCAAATGGAAGCTTTGACTTCAACTTTCAAATTATTGCTTGAGGATTTTCCCCATTTTTCCACACTGGTAAATTTTGATTAAATTGGGGCATCTGTGAATATTATTTAACCAAATGGGAAATGGAATCATAAGATTAAAAAAGAAATCATAAGTGTCGTATCATTGTTTCAATGGTTGCCAAGTTTCCATAATTCCTCTCCATCATCTCATGACAGTGAGCAATAGTTTCATAATATAGAGCACCTGTGCTTTGGGGTATATTTAATACATTCCTACAAATCTTATTTGTTTTGAAAGAAAATTATTATATCATAAACCCAGTTCAAGAAATAAAATTTTTCTTGAAATATAAAATATATTTTTATGTATTTACCATGAAATTAGAAATCATAAGATCCATTCATGAATAAAGGATCAAAGGGAGGTTAATCCCAATGATACCATAATTAGAATCTCTTTTAGCAGTCAAGCTGGTCTACTAGCTGCCTTGTGAAAGAGATGTCACGAAGATGCATGTCACAGAGTGTGAGGACAGCACACTCCAAAGGGAAACTGGCAAGCATCTGATCCTTTCATATTGGAACTAAAAGTGGCATCTGGAAATAACTTAGAAAATAACTCACGCTTTTGGTACAGGAAAGGTTTTAATTCAAAATGATTTAAAGTTGAAACAATTTCAATGGGCAGAGGGAACACTTCCTATTGATGATGACACTGTCTTAGTATGTAAATTCAGAGCACAGAGGCAGCATTGTTCTAAGGCAGAGTTTCCAATATGTTTATCATTTGTCACATGTAGCACATCTGCCACAGTCAAACTATAGCAAATTGATACTCCCCACTTCATTAGGGATCAAGGTATGGGAGGGTGATCGATGTATTGTCATGAGCAGCAAAAGCATTGTATTTCATGGTTTCCAATCACCAAAATCACCAAAGAGAAGGAAATTATTTTCAGGATAGGTCCTCACTCTATCTGGTCCCCACACAGTTCAAAACATGAGCAGATTAATAATCATGAGGCAATTTACAATGGAAAATAGTAGTTAAGTTGGCAGCCTTGGAATTTGGATATATACCAATGCACTGGATATCTAGCATCGTCATTTTTGTTAGTCAAAAAAAAGCAAGTACTAACAATTTAATATTTTCACAATTTTGATAATAATAATTTAATACTATTAATGGCTCACCATACTTCCTCCCCAGCACAGAAGGGTTGGGGAGGACAATATTGAAGAGCAAAATCACATTCTAAGTAAATACACTGTTTGTGAAAAGAATATTCTCCCCCCTCACATTCCTGTTGAATATGGGGACTATGGTAAAAAAAACCCTCCCAATAATATAGCTAGTTAAGGAGTCCATAAGAAAATTGATTTAGTCATAAGATTAAGGAGTAACTAGAGTAAGGGCTTTGAGTTCTTGTTGCCTGGTTGGATGTTGCTAAGGCACTTCACTTGCAGTTCTATTTGTGCTGGCAGAGCCAGGGACCTTGGGAAGGGATGGTGAGCTAGGGGTTATGGCAAAAAGAAGTCCGGGGCCACCTCCCTCAAATTTTCAGTTTTCAAGAGAGATGGAAGATGGGTCCTATTTGTATTCAGTGTACATGGAATTTGAAACTGTATAAATTGGGTAAGTTCTTGGTGGAATTGCAGCACCATAAGTTCACAAGTAGTCATCAGAGTAAAAAGGTATGATGTCCTCAGGTGGATTTCAGTCAGGAAATGTGGCCACAGGACCACGAGCCGTTGAGTAAGCCCCTCATCAGGCAGGCAAATTGGAGTAAAGAATCCAGCAAATAGATGATTCCATTTAATGCTAACACAGGGAAAGAGTTGGATCTAAGAACAGGCCAATCCCTACCCCAGACCCAAGATCCAGAGCCACAGTCTGGGATGGATCATACATTAGACTGATTACTTTAAAACAACAGGAATAACTCTTAAAAATAGAGTTATACTTTCCTAATAAAGAACCAAAACACAGTGGTTGGTGCCAGTTATTGGAAACAATAAAATTTTTCCATATTAGTAGCCCAATGATTTGAAGCCCTTTTCTAAAACAGTTACGCTAGTGTTTTAGAGCATAATGACATTCTGAAACTGTGGATATTTCGAGGAGCATTCATTGTTTTTCATTCATTTTATGTGTAGTACTCTGAATTACCATAAAATTGTTTATCAGGACGTTCTGCTAGACTTAAAATAAATCAGTGAACATTTTGCATCAAAAGATATCAGTGAGATGATGTGGAGGCAGTGGCCACTGGAGGTTCTAAAGGGAGATAGAGGGAAAAACAGGTATAATATGAGGGCATGTTCAGAACTTGGGAATTGTCCTGAATGACATTGCAATGACAGATTCAGGCCATTATATATCTTGCCATAAGCTATAAAATTGTGCGGGAGAGAGTGTAAACTACACTGTAAACTATAATCCACGCTTAGTGGCAATGCTCCAAAATGTGTTCATCATTTGTAACGAATGTAGCACACTAATGAAGGATGTTGTTAATGTGGGAAAATGTGGGAGGGGTAGGGAACAGGGCATATGGGACACCTCATATTTTTTATGTAATCAGTGTATCTTTAAAAAAATAAATAAAAAATATATTTTTTGAAAAGTTATCTATGAGAGGGGGCTGGCTGTAGCCCAATTGGTAGGGAACCGGTTTGCCACATGGGAGGCCCCAGGTTCGGTTCCCGGGGCCTCCTCGAGCGGGCAAACCGCCTTGAGAAGGCAAGCCACTGCGGGCAGGGTAAGCCGCCATGAGCAGGGCAAGCCCCTGCGAGCAGGGCAAGCTGCCCCGAGCAGGCAGGCTGCTGCATGGTGAGCTGACTCGGCTGATCGCCGCAGCGGGGGGAGACAAGCAGACACACAGAACGCAAAAATGAACACAGCAAGAACAGGCAGAAAGGGGGGGGATATATAATAAATAAAAAATAAATCTTAAAAAAAAAAAGCTAACTATGAGAGAGTTCCTATGACCCAACAAGAATTAACTGAGTGCTTACAGTGAGCTTAAGTTTCAAAGAAGAGAAAATATAGAATCTCAGACATCAAGGAGCTCAAGATCTTGTAGGGGAGGCCAGTACCCATATAAACAATGAACTCTTACAATTATAGATTTTTAATATAAACCTCATTTCCTTTCTGATTAAATACATTTTTGTTATCATCCAGTTAGAATTATATAAAAGAATACATTGCTATTCAAATTGTTTATGCAAGCCTGCTAATGAATAACACATATTTTCCAGAAGGGAAATTGTATTCTATCTAATTGATTTTCTTAGAAAACCAATACTTTGCACACATACAAAATTTTGATTTAATATCTCACTGTAAATAGTTTCTAAATGAAATTACAGGAATCATTAGGCACAGAACCAATGATCTAGATCTTTGGAATTATTTTCTCTTGCTTCTATTTACTCTATTTTTCCTGTTTATGTCACTGCAAATAGTTCATAAATGATCAATAACAATTCAAAAATTTTGAGAAAAATTTGTGATATGTGTTCCAGAAATTGATCCACTGTTTGAAATAGGCCTAATAATTTCCCTGAACATGTTCTATTGTCTGCATACAAAAGAATTTCTATAAATATCCCTAAGCTTACATAGTTTAGGCTTTTAAAATCACATATATTCATTCAATTAATAGTTTCCTCTATGATCACTAATTCATATCTCTTCATTGACATCCACCCAGCCCTCAGAGTAAGAGGTTAGAGACATTTTTGTGGGTTCTCAGCTAATTGGTATCTTGTAAATTTAACCAGCATATTCCACCAATACTTCAAAGTCTTTCTCATCCTTCCTCTCTATTTCCCTCTCCATTCCTATTCTTTTATTATCTATTGCAAGAGCTTCTTCCTACCTCCAATTTTTACCTGCTACCTGCCACCCTCTATAGATCCATTATGTCACTTATCTGCATTAAAAATATGTTGCTTAT
>PVKH010037788.1:0-11412 GCA_004027955.1 Chaetophractus vellerosus | reverse complement strand
GTTTTGTAAAGGTGAAATATGTCTTGAGATGAAATAACTATAGTCTATGTGGCTATGGTTGGTTATAGGAAGTTTGCAAATGCATTTTCTAAACTGAAATATTTAAATGGCTAATTCCTGGAAGCCGTTAGTAAATAGAAATCTGAATTGATGTTGATAACAAAGAGTAACTTCATAACAGGGAAACCTGTCAGAGGCCACTTCAATCTGCATAATAAAGTGGTGGTAGAGGGAAGAAAGCCTTGATTTAATTCAGAATCTTAGGTTTTCATAATATAATGGAGAAAGTAGTTTTTCCTATACTGCTAAGGTAAAATACTTGTTAAATAACATGGTCATGGTAAAGGTATAGAACTTAAAAGTAAATTACTAATAATAGTTAAGTTCATTTAATGTGTTACACACTGCATTAGAAATTTTTAGAAACTTAAGAGATAGATGACTTCAGTATTGTCAAACTCTCTTGTGCATTCAACCAGGCCTCCAGAACTCTGTGTAGCATCTCTCCATTTGAGTTATTGGTTAGCTTGGTCACTACAACTCCTAAAATAATAAAAGGATCTATCACATCTCTGGACATGGCTCCTGAAGTAGATGGAAACTATAAAGCAATTTTGGACTCCTATAGCAGTCAGCAATGGCTCAATATGGCCAGATACAATGGACGTTTTCTCCACACTGGCTCTGTTTCATAGTGCCAAAGGGTGCGATGCACCAGGTCTGTGAAACCCTGAGCTTCTCTCTAGGGCCAATTGTGCTGCAGCATGCTGGATGTGTGAAGGATATACCAGTGGAGCAATAAATACTAGAGTAATGTGAGTAGAACCTAAACAGACACAATCGACATTATGGCCTACTCCCATGGAGAGACAACATGTATGGTTTTGCAAACCTGGAGCTTAAATCTATAAACTGCAGCTCAAAGAGATATGTGTGCATTGATTGGTATTAAGTGCTGTAAGTATATACCTGATGAATATCATAATATCTCTTCTATTCTAGATTATATGCAGGAGGAGAGTGAACATATTAAGTCTTTGTAAACTTAATTCATTTTCTAAGTAATTAATGAATGTGCTGATGAGATTAAAAATGGCTTTTTAAGTACTGTCTAATTTTGTTTGCCATATGCTTATCTTGTTGCTGCCTATAGTGTCTGTAAATTTGTCTAGGGCAGTACCTCTCCTCATACTTCTCCTAGCTGTCCTAGGCATAACCACCACTGTGGGTACTGGGGTGACTATTTCCTAGACAGCATTTGAAACATACAAGATCAAATGCATCAGCTTCAAGAGGATGTAGCCTCTGGAGGCACCTGGCACTTCTCATCCCCATGGTCCAATATGTCATGGCTGGCCCCCTTTTGGGGGCCACTTACCACCATTTTATCCTTTTAGTAGAACCATGTATCTTCAAAATACTTAAGTTTATTTTATCCAGAGTCAACATCTTCCAGAACAAGGTATTAGCCATATAGGGATTTCATCCAGTTCCAACCATGGTGCAAGACCCACCTTCCCTCAACCTTAATAGAATAGCCAGAGAGTTTCACACCCATCAGGCAGGGAACTACTGTCCCTAACCTGGAAGAAGCAACAATAAAAGAATGACCATCACCCATCAGCCACCTCTTAAGAATAAGGGTGTAAACACACTGTTGTGGAAGTTGAGGCAGGTAAGTATAAGAAACAGGGAAGGCAGCTGGTTAGAATAAAGCCATAATAGCTGGGGTCCTATGGTTCTCTATGTGGACTCTCTTTATGCCCAAACTAGCTTTTGGTGTTACTCTAGAAGACTCAGAATTTAGAAGGGGAAAATGTATGGTATTGGAAGTCTTCTCATAAGATTCCCCTACCTGGTACTTTGCTATCAACTAATGGAAATGTTGATTGTATACTGTTAGACCAGCATGATCTGTCCCTTACTGTTCCCCATAAACATTTTTTTTTCATCCATAGTGCCCTAGCCAATACCTTTCTACAATGGGCTTTGGCATTAATCTATGCCCACAATGGAACCCAAAGTTGGGTTTGCATACACTTACCATCCTCGGGTGCTACTGGCCTTCCTTAGACCATAACTCCTGTAAATTGGATAGCATGGAACACCTTGCTGGCATGGCAGAATACAACCCATTGACAAGTTTGGAACAAGAACTTCTCATTTAAGACTGAGATTCAGCTTCTTTCTTTCAATGAGACTCATAATTACATTTTTTACCTTGTAAGGGAATAGGTGAATAAGCCTAAGCCTTTATTAAGATATGCTGCATATAATGTTTAGGATGGTTAACGGCTGAGTCTTTCACTCTAGACCACATTGTCCCTTTTCTGCATGGAATGACAAGAGGGAATCCATGATGTGGGGTGGTTACCCCTGAGTTGTATCCCTCAGTGGTTCTACCCATTGGCTGTTTTTGTGCCAAATGGTGCTACAATTGTCACTGAAAAACACGTAATGGCTTTAGCTCAAGCCCTTAAAGACTCGAAAGTTGCAATTTCCTTACTAAATGAAGAAACTACCCAACTACAAAAGGTAGTTTTACAAAATAGGCTGGCTTTAGATGTTCTTACTGCACCACAAGGTGGGACCTGTGCCCTCATTAGTGTTCAACATTGTGCATATATTCCTGATCACTCCCATAATAATCTGTGGAATGTGGATGCAATGCTTGTCCTTTAGTCAATGTGGGCCACTACATGGGGGTGGATTATGGAGACCCAGGGGACCCTCAATTCCTCAGCACATTGCTGCCTGCATGGCCTGGACATAAGTTAAAGGTTAACAACCCTCTCTGAGGGGAAAAATGTATAGATATTATCATAAACTATAAACTTCCCAAAGCAGTAAACATCCTTCCTACGAGCATAGCGAAAACATCACTAGCCTCCTTGTGCACCATCACAGGCCCCTAGCAGGAACTCTGTTTTCATACCCTATGGAATGTTCTAAATTGTTACTCCTTATATCATCCCTCATTTTCCCATCTCTTTGCAGAGTGCCATCTTCATCCTCTGAACTGCCACCATCAAAGAGCCTCTCCTGTCTGTAGGTCCCAATAAAGCTAATGCCTAACTAAGTACCAGGTGTATTCTTTGGTCTTGCCACTGCACGAACTTGTGCCCTTCAGGAGATGGGTTGTAACACAATCCAAATTATTAAAAAGTAAGATGACATTATTATGCAGTACACTTTGAAAATATAATTAATGCAAATAGTTATTTTCCTCATAAATATCTTGGTGGATAAATATAGCCAAATGAACACATACAGATGTCTTAATCATATAAACATGTATAGATCCAGGTATAATTTTATATATTTTATATTTTGACAAACTGAGCAAAATGATAAACATATTCAGATTCATTTTATGCTGAAGAGCAATTATATATATTGAAAATATGTAGCAAATAGCTTAGAAAGCACATAAGTCTTATGATATTTATAGATGATGAATAAATTTTGAGATAATTAAAACTTATTATTGCACATATGCAAATGAAATGTAACCTCCCGGTAGCAAAACCCAGATATTTGGACGTTTCAATAAAAACCTTTCTTTTTCCCTTTTTAAACTAATAGTAGACTGCTGTTGGACAACAGCTCATTGATATATTTGAGTTTGGCATTTCTATAAATCTGTAACTCCCAAAACATTTACTATAACTGAACAAAAATGCTGAAGTTGACTATGAAATCAAGGGAGAGATTGGTTGAGCTATCCTCAAAATTCCCCTCAAAATCACCTAGGGCACTTTAATTTTTATTGTTGGTTTTCAAGGTCTTCATATGTTAATGCTAATCCTGTGTCATGCCCAGGTGCTTTGTGCTATCACTATTTTTGAAAATAGCAGTAGCTATTTCTTCAGATTTATCATACCTTCATAATTGCAGGACGAAATGGAAAAGGAAACAATTTCAATTCATGAAATGAAGCAAAAATAATATAAATAATTTTGCCCCAAATGAATCACTCACCTTGGGGTAAAGGGAATCATCTAGAATATATTCTCAGACTCATGCAATATTTTGAGAGTGTTCTGCCACATTGACTGGTTTAAATTCATTTGCAAAGTTTAGAGTGGATCGATTACCACTAACATCAATATCACTGCCCTATCTTGTCTGCACAGTCTTATCTTGCACATCACATTATGAAAAGTAAGCTAGCCTTGTCAATGGAATAAAACCAAGATACATTACAATATTCATTAAGGCAAAAGACATTTTTCATATCTGCTATGGGAACCATGATTAAAATAATTTGTAATAAACAGATATAATAAATATAATATGTATATAAATGGGATCTCCCATAAATGGAGACTTTTTCAGAAAAAAAAAGATTTTGTCGCGTATGCTTAAAAATAGCAAACTGAATTTGTTTTATCATGGTGTCCTTATTTATTACCTGCAATAAAGATATTATTATAGTCACTTCATAGAATTCAGGAAAATGCTATTCAACCAAAGATAGTATTATTTTTCAACTTTGTTTCTCACTGCTTATATAGTTCTTTGGAAATCATGCTCACAATTTAGTACAATGGTTAAATGTACTAAAATAAGTGTAAAATCATAATCAAATAATTTAAGTGGCTAACTTATTTTGGAACAAAAATTAAGTTTTGGATTACTTTTATAATTTCTATAGGAATGAAGCAAATCTTACTCAACAAGAGATAACTTTGTACCTCATCTCTGCTTCTTATTAAATATATGTTTGTTTGGGATTTGTATCATGTTTTGTTAAATATACTAAAATAATCAGTTCTTTAGAAAAAGTAATCTAATTTGAGTTTAGATTTTATAAATAAATTTATTAACTCTAAGGTATTTTTTCTTGTTCAACAAGCATACAAAAGTGATTCCAAGAAGTTATGTTTTACATAATTACTAGATTAATTCAAAATATATTAAGTAGCTGTATGTGTAGAAAGGACCTGGATATTCAATTACATATTCTAAGATTATGAGCAAATGTGAGAACAAGTTAGAGGATGAGGTTATTACATAATTTTATAAAAATATTTGCTTTGGAATGGATGACATCATAAATTCTAGGTTATTTTGGAATTTAAATTCTCAGAAAATCAGAGGTACTCACTAATATACCTGCCCCATACTGAGTTTCACATAACGATGTTTGGTTATCATAAAACTGACTGTTTCCTTATGCTATTAGTCACAATATTGGGTAGAACAAGAGAAATGATAGACTAATTATAATACAGATTGCCACTTTAAAAGGTAGAATTGTGTGGGGTTTTAATTTTCTTACATATACCTCTCTATGTTTTAAAACATTCTAAATTAACTATATATGATTATACAAAGAATTGGATTGTCAAATTTGACTTATATCCATCAAGATCATATCCATCCCAAGCTTTAATAATTATTTGAAAGAACAAATAATTACAAGTCACAAGTGAAGCAGGGAGAAGAAGAAGACCACCAGTGATCTTCCTCAGCTCTATTCATACACTTTAGCCCAAATTAAGATGTGAGGTCCCCAGATGATGTAAGGAGTCATACTTCCATTATTAAACACCTCCAGGTTTACTCATATAGTTCCATAGGTTATGTGAGATTTTCTAAGGAGCCATGTCCATAACTTCATTGATTCTAAGTTTGAATAACTAGCAATCATAGTCAAATCAGTACAATCTTAAGGGACCATTTATCCCATAAATAATAATCCTGTCTTAAGGAAATTCCATTATCTTGTTTGCCAGGAGTTCCCTTATGTTTACGTTTACAAAGAGATTGAGTAAGTCAACTTCATTTTATTCCAGAGTGATCCCACAATAAATGAAGAGGGAAATGGCTGTTTAACACTTTCATTTCCACAGTATAATGCTAGAACTGCAGAAGTTGGCATGCTGGAATAGCAGCCTTCTGCTAATTCAAATGAACTCTTGTCTTCAGAAATTACTTAAGCTCTATTCTAGATACACATATTACATTTGATGAAGGAGTTCTGTTGGGAAATCTGCTTTTATGATGTGATTGGTAAGAACATATTCTGTTCACTAGAGGCAGATTTAATCGATTGCCATCTGGTTTAGTTTCTACAAGCCAAAGATTTAGTTTCTACTAGTGTCCTAGAGATGGTTCTCAAAAAATATCATTTGCTTATTATAGTGTGTCTTTGCTCCACGTGGTTGTATTTTAGTTTCCTGGGCTGCTCATGCAAATACCATGAAATGGTTTGACTTAAACAATGGTAATTTATTAGATTATGATTTTGAGGATAAAAGAAAATCCAAATCAGGGCATCCTTAAGATGAGTCTTTCTCCCTAAAGTCTGTGGCATTCTGGAGCTAGCTGCTGGAAATCTTTGGTCCTTAGTTTGTTTCATGGCAAGACTCATGGTAGTATGTCCTGGTTTCTCCCTTCTCCTCCAGGTTCCATTGATTTCAACTTCTGGCTACTTCTTCTGTGGCTATGTCTTCCTCATGTGTAAATTCATCCTGCTTATAAGGACTCCAGTAATATGAATAAGACCCAGTCTGATGGGACACATAACTGAAGCAACCTCATCAAAAGGTCCTACTTAAAATGGGTTCACACCCACAAGAATGGATTAAATTTAAGTTCCAAAGATAGCCACAATAATACTCACAATTCATATTTATTACAAAGTGACCATGATGCTACTCCCACTGAGAATAATTTGGAGGAAAAGGTCATTATATAACATTATCAAAATGTTGGTTTTGAGGGATAACTTAATTTTAAGTTATTTACGACATTTAAATAATCTGGTACATTTTATTATTGCAGGGTTTCTATTTATATGTTCATTAGATTTACATTTTGTTCTTATTCTTAAAATTTCAACTTAGATCTGTAACTTGGTCGATACTCCATTAAATTTTACACCCTCTAAAGTGATGCAAAAAACTTAAATAATTTTAATTCAACACCCGTCTTTTTTCTGGATTATTTCTTCATCCATCTCAATTCCACACACATTTAAAATCCCAAAACAAATATGTTTTTGCAATTATTTTATTTTGTTACTATTCATTTGGATTTACTTGCATATTTATATTTTCAATGCTTTCATTTCTTCTTTTACTTGCATGTTTTCCTCTTGAATCAGTTTCCTTCTGCCTATTGATCTCCTTGTTCAGTACCTTTTAGAATGGGTCTGCAAAAAACAAATACTCATAGAATTTGACCCTGTTTTTTATTTTCCTGGAACGGTCTTTATTTTCCCTTATTTGTGAAGTAAAGTTTTGCACAGTATAGAATTTTGGTTGTCAATTATGTTTTCAGCAAGTCTTAAACATGAAATTCTTCTGTCTTCTGTATGAATTCTGTGCTAAAAAGACTGTCAGTTTTAGGGTAGTTTGGTATTTTCCAGCCTTTTTTGTTTTCAAGACCCCTTTACACATTTTTAAGTTAATAAAGTTCCCAAATAAGATTTATGTTGGTTATACTTATCAATGTTTCTCATATTACAAATTAAAATTGGAAAAATTATTAATTCATCTAGAATGATAATAAAAGTATTTTATGTTGATATGAATAATGCATTTTTATTAAAAAAGAATTCTATTTCCCAAACCAAAAATAATTTATTGGAGAGAATGTCATGGTTTACAGTATTGCAAATATCTTCAATGTCTGGTTTATTAAGACAGTTGCATTCACATTTATGCTTTGTCATTCAATCGTTGCTTTGTCACATGTGATGTAGTCTATCTACAGTCACATAAACATGAGAGTGTATTTGCTTTTTAGCAATTTGACTATGATATGCCCATATGTAATTTTCTTTGTATTTATCATCTTTGATTTTCACACTGCTTCTTAAATCTCTGGTCTGATTTGGAAAATCCCTAGCCCTTTCTCCTTTATGACTTTTTTTTGGCCTTGTTAGCCATTTCACCTTGTCCAATTCATCTACAGTTACCTTTTCTTCAGATGGCTATCTAGTAGTTCCAAATCATTTTTCACTAGTCAAGGCAGATATGAAAGTCTGAGTTGCTGGTCCCTTGTCCCACATACCTTATCAATACACAAATGGCTCAGGGAAAACAGTTTCTAGATTGTTTGTCTAACTCAATTTCTCTCTTTTTTTTTTTTTTTTACTTATCTCAATGTTCTTGTTTTCCCCTGCATTCCATGCAAATTTCATTTGTTTTATGTTTTATTTTGTTTGATTTTGTTATTGCTTTATATAAAATTGCTAATTTATAGCCAGAGTAGAATTCCTTTCTCTCTTTAATGTTGGAAATTATCCCCTGAAACTTAATGATTTTTGGTTCCCTGTCTACATACAAAAAAAGAACTATGAAGATGTATGAATTTGTGTTGTGTGTAGGCTGTTAATGGGATTGCTACACAGCTTTCTAAATTGCACTGAGATCCATCTGGCTACTGTCTTTTCCCTTAGAACATTTGGTTTCCCGAGAATGGCATCCTTATTCTGATTTTGGTGTATAAAACATGGTTTTCATGGTCTGGATTTTAAAGACAAAAATAGGAGTGCAATTTCACAGTTTACTTGGCCTGTTCACTGTTTAGACACACACTCCCTTTCCTTAATTGTAGAGAAATCTCCATAAAATAAACCTCCAAACTTCAGCTAGGCTTATGTATATTTTCACTTAACTTCCGGTTTAAAGGAGGGTCTATAGGAATCTAATCACTCCTCATTAAAAAACAAACAAACAAACAAAAATCAATTTACCACATTTAATTCCAAATCTGAATTCCAACCTTTATAAGGACTCCATACCCTCAAGTTCTGAGCACTAGAGCAGAGACATGCTGGGGAGATTGAGGATGGATGGGGAGTAAACTGCCTAGCTTCCTCTTGGCTCACTACTTCCTGTCTGTTTAGATTGAGTCTTTCTCAACTGTTATATAAATTTTCTTATCTATTTTCTAGCTTCTAAATTTATTGTGACTCCTCTTCATATTTTACTCACCTATTATATTTCCTTGTGGTTTGATTTTTAAAAATTAATAATAGTTATTACATTAAATTTCTAAGATAGAAGCAATAAATGCTTATATATAATCCACCATAATTAACTATTAGTCTTCCTGAGACATTTACCCAACATTAATGACTCAAAAATAATAATTTTTTTTTTAAACAGAATAGCAATTTTTCCAACTATATAAGCTATACTCATATCATGGAATATTTTGTGACTGAGACTTATTGAAAATATAATCAAGAATATAATAAAGACAAAGAAATATGAATAAAAATAAATACTTGATGTGGAAGCTGTGATAAGGATTTAATATATTTCAAATAAAAACTTGTTTTGAAAAACTAGGGACTTTGCTGATAAAGAATTTGAATGTATTTGTTATAATTAATATCAAAGAAAAAGGTAATTTACAAAGCCAAGTATTGCTTTGTAAAATTATACTTAGGAACCATTTGTCTAAAATTAATATTAGAAACATGGATGGAAATAAAGATCTTAAAACTCTACAATATCACTGCTTTCAAAGTTTTTTACAATCTTAGTGGGATATATGTTAAAGAACTGATATATCATATAGTGAAGCAAAAGTTATGAATTTTGGGAAGTAATTCATTTTTAATTCAATTTATTTCTCTTTCCCTAAATACAACTACATTATATACATGTCTGTGTGTATCATGATTTCATTCTTTAAAATCATTTCTCTTCTTCACCAATTTACCTCTTTTTCTCCCTCCCTTATCTATATGCCTGTGTGGAATGTTACTTTTAGAATGGCATAATTGGTGATTTCTAGGAAACTGTTTAAACTGATTTGATTTTCTATTTTATCTTTACTTATTACGTAATAATTTTGTAAGCTTTCATTTATTATTTTAAAAATTAATTGTTTTAAGACCAAAGAAAAGGTATATCCTCTTTAAGGAGGTCATTGAATTTGGTAGTTAAGGAATAATAGAGATCAATCTTTAATTTAATACTTATACGAGACAGTAGGGAAGATGGATAATATAATAATATCATTAAATTAATCATTAATAAAATGTAGGATTTTTTCATGAGGTCAGTCATTCAAAACAATAATAATTATAGAAAGACATATCCTTAACTCCAGGGTAATTGCTGACTTTCTGTTGGGACTGGAGTTAAGACCAAGAAGCTGGCTATACATACACATGCACACACACACATCCACATGTAATAACCAGTGAGTTGGAGCTTTATGTATGGTTGACCCAGCTCCTTCAGGACCAGCCATCAGGTAACAGAGAAAGGGTTTGCCATTAGGACTCTTGACCCCCAACCTCTTCTCTCTCATTGCCCTGTTCTAGGCACTATTAGAAACACACGACTCTTCCAACAAATATAGGTGTTAGATTCTGATACAGGCAGACCTTGCCACCCCACCTCCCTGTCACCAGCAATCACAATGTCCAGAGTAGTAAGATTCTACAAGGAGGTGCTTTCCATCCCCAGGGCAGGGGCTAATCTGTGCGACCAAAGTCTAGCATTTTTGTGATATAAATATTTTCTCTTCTCAAAGAAGCTACTCAATATTGAATTGTTACAATTTATCATGTATTCTTCAATATTCTTATTTCTTAATGTGACAATGTGAAAATAATGCCATGTTCTGAAAGTTTTCCTCATCTAAGGCCACTACTTAGTACTCTTACTTAAAGGACACATTATATATCCACGTGGCATAAGTCTTCAGAGAACTTACCTGCTAGGCTACTTATAATTCTATGCATATTTGTGAAAGCATTAATAGAAATTAGCTTTTATGATATAGCTGTGCTTTTAAAATACATTTTAACATTCACTTTTGGAGAAAATAGGTAATTTAACCATAAATGAAAAACTACATAGAATGAGTCTTTAAAAGTTACTAGAGAATCAAATCAATTTTCAGATACTTTGAATAGCTCAAAGTATAGCATTAAAGACCCATTTGTCTGGTATTATATAAATATCTTCCTGCCCATGGGAGGACATATGATATATTTCATAAACTGACTCATTATGATTGGAATATTGTTCAAGTTTGAAAGTCCCTCTTATACGGAAAGTATTATTTACTCTGGCTCTTATCGCAAAATGTGGACTAACAAAGTTATCTTTAAATAAACATATTTTACTTTAATTTAAAATGGGTATAGTTGTTTGGGGATTTCAAGAGAAAAAAAACTTAGTAAAAGGATATAGTGATGGAGAAGTCCTAAAAAGGTGTATTGAAAGAAAGGGGTTGTGATGGTTAGGCTAATGTGTCAACTCGGCCAGGTAATTGTGCCCAGCTGTTGGGTCCAGCAAGCCTGGGGCTAATTGAGTTTACTGCATGGATGGCTGATTGCATCTGCATCAATCAGCAAGATTGGATGAAGAATGGATGACGCTGTTATCCATTCAGTTGACTGCTTATAAAAGGGAACTGATTTCAACATTC
>PVKH010037787.1:0-11411 GCA_004027955.1 Chaetophractus vellerosus | reverse complement strand
CTGCCCTGCCCGTGGCGGCTTTTGCCTGTCCGTGGCAGCTTTTTGCCCTGCCCACGGCGGCTCCGGCCCGCCCATGGCGGCTTGCCATTCTCAAGGCGGTCTGCCCGCTAGGAGAGGTCCCCGGGAACCGAACCCAGGGCCTCCCATGTGGTTTCCCAGCGAGCTCTTTATCCACTGAGCTATCTAGCCGGGCCCATGGGTCATGCATTTTTATCTAACCTGCCAATTTCTGCCTTTTGACTGCACAGTTTAATTCACTTACATTTAATGTATATATATCTTTATACTACAGAAGTTGTGAACTTACTAAACAATCGTGCATAATGTATAGAATTACCATACATCAGCCCTCCACCAACACTCCATTTATATTTAAATTCACTACTGACAATGCAGTACTTTCTTCTGACCTTTTGCTATTTGGTCTTCAATAACTTTCTTGTCCTCAATTCTTCCATTAATGCCCACTTTATATTTACTTGATTTTTTTGTACTGTAATATTATGAGTCCCTTCTCATTTCTTTTGGTATATATTTTTCATACATTTTCTTTGTGGTTACCAAAGAAAATATATTTAACAATTAAACCACCACATTCAATTTGTTACCTACTTAACTTCAATAGCCAACAGATACACTGTCCCTAACACCTCTGTTTCCCCACCTTTTTGTTGTTGTTACAAATTATATCTTCATACACTCTATGTCTAGAACCATAGATTTATCAGTACTTTTTAAGCATCCGCACTTGAAAACTTGTAAGAAATAAAAAGTGGAATTACATACCAAAAAATAAAAACAAGAGTACTGGCAATTGTAATAACCCATATCATTACCTTTACCGGATGTCTTTAATTTCTTTATGCTACTTTGAACCACTGTCTAGTGTTCTTTTCTTTCAGTCTGAAGATCTACCTTTAACATTGCTCGTAGGGCAGGTCTAGTGGTGATGAATTCACTCAGCTTTTGTTTATCTAGAAATGTCTAATCTCTCCCTCAATTTTTGAAAGACAGCCTTGCTGGATATAAAATTCTTGGTTGGCAACTGTTTTCTTTCAGCACTTTAAATATTTTGTTCCACTGCTTTCTTGCCTGCATAATTTCTGATGAGAAATCAGCACTTAATCTTTAGTGGAATTCCCTTGCACATAATGTGTTGCTTTTTCTGTTGCAGCCTTCAGAACTCTCTCCTTGTCCTTGGAATTCAACAGTTTAACTACTATGTGTCTGGGTGTGGTCTCTTTTAATTAATACTGTTTGCCAGTCACTAGGCTTTCTGAATGTGTATAGTCATGTATTTTGTTAAATTTGGGAAGTTTCCTGCCATTATTTCTTTGAATATTCCTTCTTCCCCTTCTCCTTCTGGGACTTCCACAATGTGTATATTGGTATGCTTGATAGGGTCCCACAGGCCTCTTAGGCTTTGTTCGCTTTTTTTTCATTCTCTTTAATTTTCTGTTTCTCAGCCTGAATCATTTCAATTGTCTTGTCTTCGATTTCACTGATCGTTTCTTCTGCCAGCTCCAATCTGCTATTGAAACCTTCTAAGTAATTTTCATTTCAGTTATTGTGGTCTTCAACTCTGGTATTAAAATTTCTGTCTCTTACTTAGATTTTCATATTGTTCATATATTGTTTTCATGATATCCTTTAGTTCTGTCTCTGGGCTTCCCTTTATGTCCTTGAGCTTACTGAGGATCATTTTACTAAAGTCTTTGCTCATATGTACAAAGTCTGGTCTTCTTCTTTAATGGTTTCTGGATTTTTATCTTGCTCCTTTGGATGGGCCATCATTTCCTGTTTCTCTGTTTGCCTTGTATCTTTTGTTGCACACTGTAAATTTTAATATTTTAAAGTGTTAACTCTGGGATTTAGTTCCTGAGTTGCCTGTTCTTTAAATTTATATCCAGCTAGCGATATGACAGAGATTTCCTTGAGTGCCACGAGATGATAAAAACAAATAAAACGAGGCATAAAACACCTTTCAAAGTCTTTGCAAATTGGCTGTGCATTGGCTGATGCTCTCCTTCAGAGTGTTGACCCCTTATCAAGACCCTGTGAGGGGCCAGCTGTAGCCCAGTGGATAGGGCGCTGGTTTACCACATGGGAGGCCCCGGGTTCAATTCCCGGGGCCTCTCTGAGCGGGCAGACTGCCTTGAGAGGGCAAGCCACCGTGGGCAGGGCAGAGCTGCCGTGGGCAGGGCAAAAAGCCACCATGGGCAAAGCAAAGCCGCCATGGGCAGGGCAAAGCCGCCACGGGCAGGGCAAGTCACCCGCGAACAGAGCAGTGCCGCCCACGAGCAGAGCAGAGCCGCCCGTGAGCGGGGCAAGCTGCCTGCACAGTAAGCTGACTCAGCGTGTCGCCACAATAGGGGGAAGACAAAGCAGACACAGAAGAACGCAAAAATGAACACAGCAAGAACAAGCAAAAAGGGGGGGATATGTAACAAACAAACAAACAAAAAGACCCTGTGAAGTGCAGGGTACTCTCCATCTTTTCTGAGCCTGCATCTTGTCCTGGGCTTGTACTTGTGCACAGTCTTAGGAATTCCCCCCTTTTACAGTAATTCAAATACCCCCTCTACTCTCTAGGAAGTAGATTTTCTCCCCCTTCCAGATGCCCTATTGTATGACTTAAAGCAGTCACTCTTTGCCCCAGTCTGCTTTGACTTGTTTCTTATACTTCTTTAACTGTTAACTGTCAGCAAGTTGATTCTGCCTGCACAGCAAGTTCTGGGAGGGGTAGCTAGAGACAAGTTTCCTGGCTCAGTATTTCAGGCTGCCACCCAATAGATAGGCACACACATATAGGCAGCCCAGTATGCACATAGAGGTTACTATGATCCCTCTGAAACTGGGCCAGGGTCCCAAAGTGGGAGTACAGGCTGGCTCCACACTGTGCCAAGGTGAGTATAGGGGAAGGACAAGGAAGAGTGTCACAATCTTCTCTTAAAGTTTTATTTTTTAATTTTTTTAATCCTAAAGTTTTAAAAAGCTGCATTTTCTTGATTGAGCAACATGAAACTATTGAACTTTTAGGAAAAAGCATAATGGGAAATCTTTAGGACTTGGAAGAGGCAAAGATTTCTTGGACTTGACACCCAAAGCATAATCCATAAAAGAAAAATTGATAAACTAGACTCAACAAAATTAATATTTTTTGCTCTGTGAAATACCCTGTTCAGAGAATACAGAGAAAAACTACAGAATGGGAGAAAATACTTGCAAACAACATATACAACAAAGGACTAGTATCTGGAATATATAAATAACTCTCAAAACTCACAGTAAAACACAATCCAACTGGAAAATTGGCAAAAGACTTGAAAAGGCATTTCACCAAAGATATAGAGACAGCAAGTAAACATATAAAAAGAAGTTCAGGGGCCAGCCGTAGCCCAGTTCGCCACATGGGAGGCCCCGAGTTCGGTTCCTGGGGACCTCTCCGGGCGGGCAGACCGCCTTGAGAACGGCAAGCCACCGTGGGAGGGGCAGAGCCACCGTGGGCAGGGCAAAAAGCCGCCATGGGCAGGGCAAAGCTGCCACAGGGAGGACAAAAGCTGCCACGGGCAGGGCAAGCCACCCATGAACGGAAGCAAAAAGCCGCCCGTGAATGGAAGTGAAAAAAGCCACCCGTGAACAGAAGCAAAAAAAAAAAAAAAAAAAAGCCGCCCGCGAATGGAGCAGAGCCGCCTGCACAGTGAGCTGACTTGGCACGTTGCCACAACAGGGGGAGACAGAGCAGACACAGATCACACACACACACACACACAAAAATGGATGCAGCAAGAGCAAGCAGAAAGGGGGGGATATGTAACAACAACAACAAAAAAAGAAGTTCAATGTCATTATCCAATAGGGAAGTATAAATTAAAACCACAATGAGATATTACCACACACCTATAACAATGGCTACAATAAAAACTCATGACAACACCAATGTTGGCATGGAGGAGGAGTAAATGGATCATTAACACATTGCTGACTGGAATGTAAAATGGTACCACCACCCTGGAAAATAGTGGGGCACTTTCTTAAAAAAAAATTAAGCATGCAAGTACCACATGATCTTGCAACTATACTCCTGGGAATTTATCTCAGAGAAATAAAGACTTATATTCTCATAAAACCTACATGAGTCTTTACAACAGTTTTATTAGTAATATTCCCAAATTGGAAAACAACTCAGATGTTCTTCATCAGATGAATGGTAAACAAAGTGTAGTACATTTGCACCATGGAATACTACTCAGTAATAAAAAAGAACTATTTATTTATTTATTACATATCCCCCCCTTCCTGCTTGTTCTTGCTGTGTTCATTCTTGCGTTCTTCTGTGTCTGCTTGTCCATCCCCCCTGCCCCCGTGCGGCAACCCGCCGAGTCAGCTTACCATGAGGCAGCCTGCCTGCTCGTGGGGGCTTGTCCTGCCCACGGCGGCTTTTGCCCTGCCCGCAGCAGCTTGCCTTCTCAAGGAGGTCTGCCCGCTCAAGGAGTCCCCGGGAACTGAACCCGGGGCCTCCTATGTGGTAAACTGGCGCCCTACCAACTGGGCTACAGCCGGCCCAAAAAACAAACTATTGATACATGCAACTACCTCATGAATTTCCAGAGAATTATGTCGTGTTTTAGGAAAAAAGCCAATCCCAAAAGGTTATATACTTAAAAAAAAAAAAAAGGGTACATCCCATATGATTCCATTCATGTAACATTGTTAAGATGTCAAAATTATAGAAATGGAGACCACATAATGGTAGCTAGGGAGTGGCGGTGGAAGGAAGTGGATGTGGCTATAAAAGAGCAATGTGAGTAATCCTAATAGTTTGGAAATGTTCTGTATCTTGACTGTTCAATGTCAATATCCTAATTTTGATATTTACTATAGTTTTATGAGATGTATCACTGAGGAAAACTGGGTAAAGTGTATACAAGATCTCTCTACATATTTCTTACAACTGCATGTGAATCTACAATTATTTCAAAATAAAAAAGTTTAATAAAGAAAACTTTAAACACAAATATTTGTCTTCAACTTTATAAATAGCTATTATACCCACACTACACGCACATAAAGAGAGTGAGATGCAAGTGCTGCAAAATGTTAACAATTGATGACTATAGGTATACTAGTCTTTCAACTTTTCTGTAGGTTTGAAAGTTTCAAAATAAAATATTGAGGAGAAAAAAAATAGTATATTTTCTTCATTGATCATTTACCTTCCTATTTGAAAAATTCCATATCAAAGATCACTCCTATCTGGCTGACCCCTGTGCTTCCAAAGCACACAGTCTGGAGAAAAAGGTGATAAACCATATAGTAGTGGCCTTTGCTATTTTATATAAAAGAGATTTTAAAATATCCTGACAATTAGCAGATCATATTATATCATAAAATGTAATCATTTAAGTTTTTCTGTGGAAAAAACAGTACAATTATCACTCTGCTCAGCATACTTAGAATACATGCAGTTTCATGCTTGTCACAAGATGAAAGTCAAATTGTTTTTTGCTTTAAAAATAACAAAACCAAAACATGATTTGTTTACTTCCCTCAAATGATAGAACACCTGAGTGACATTGTTCCACCAATAGGCAAGTCTTAGAACTACCTTAGACTATTCTAGAAAATGTAACAGAGCCATGCCAATGTATAGCTCAGTGTCAAGAGCACTAGCTCTGAAGTCACACAGACCCAGGTTCAAGTCACTGGCTAGCTCTAAGAATTGTCTAGGCCTTAGTGAAAAATGGCAGTGATAATGGGATTAGTGTGGGACGGACTTTTTGTGAGGATTTAATGGGTACAAGGAATGTAAAGCGTTTAGCACAAAGAGCTCAATACATTTTACTATTATTATCACGCATTTAAAATGACTTCATTAAGACAAAACAGACAGAAGTTATATTTTTACAAGAATAATTGATGAAATGATTTTAAAGTTAATATTTACCTGTTGTTTTGTAAATGAGATTATGCATAGGACTGTTAGAAAAGTATAAGTTTATAACACTATAAAATTACACAATTATAGGCATTTGGCTTAGAGACAGCATGATATAGTGGAAGAGCACAATATTTAACATCAGAAAATCCAGTTAAGTCTTGACTCTACCATTTATCTCAGAATAGTACTGAAACTGCTTCAGCTTTCTCATTTTTGAAAAATAGGATAATATGCCCTGAGCAAAAGGAATGTAGGGATTCAAGTAAAAAATTTATACAAGAATACATTATAAAAGAAAAGCACTGTGAGACATTAATAAATTCAAGTTTTCACATTTCCTGCATGAAATATGTAATTAAATCTGTCAAATTTGACAGAAAAACAACTTCAGAAGTTAACATAAATGATTAAGAAAAAGGAGGGGACTTTTTAAAAACATGAGGCCACTGAAACTAAAATTTCCAGTATGTCTTTAAATAAAAGTTAGATGCAAACATTCAAAACATTTCCCCAAAGGCTTTTACTGGCTTTTAGGTTGCCTTATATTTGCAGTTATGAATTCTTCAACCTTTTTTTCTATGCAAGTTAGAGAAATGTGTCATTTATGAAAGTTAGGTCAAAGGGCCCTTCATTAACATATTTTAACAAATTCTTGAGTTTGGATAGCTGGCATGGTTACCCATCTTTCCCTACAAATCTATCTCCTCTGGCCCTGGAAATGTGAGTACCAGTGTACATGACACAGGCACAAAATTTCCTACCTCCTTAAGTCTCCTACCTATTCTGTCTTCAAGTCCTAGTGAGTCTTCCTTCTCAATGTTCATTTTTTCCTATTCCTCTTGCCATCACCATAGTTTAAGCTCTCATTATCTTCTTGCCTGAAGTAAAGGGATCACCTTCCAACTAATACCCTTTATTCTAGTCTCTCCACCACTCATATTCCATCCTATTTATCACTGCTAAAGAAAATTCCCTAAAATCCTGCTTTTAACGGTGTCACTCCTAATTAAAAAATTGTCCCCAAAATACAAAATTCTCGGCTTGGAGTACAAGCAGAGCCTGGAAGCTGAATAAGCAGGAACCAGAAAATCTTGAAGTAGCCTTTACTGTCCTAGGCAGATGACATGCTACCACTGAAACCCCAACACAGAAAGAAGGTTAACATTAAGTTCACTGGGATCTATATCCACTCAAAATGGAGAGATAGGTCACAGAGTTAATAGAGGCTTAAATTAAAAGAGAGGCAAACAAAACTCATGACTTCTCAATCTCTCTATGCTTTCTCTGCCATACATTGCTGCTATTTGTTTTTTGTTTATTGTTATTATTGGAATAATGAAAGTGTTCTAAGAATGATTGAAGTGATAAATGCACAAATACGTGATTACACCAAATATCATTGACTGTATATTTTGGATGGATCTATGTTTTATTAATATGTATTAATAAAATTGATTTGTTAAAAAAAAAGAGAGGCAAAGAACTCAGACATTATTTTCACTTATTTAAAATATTAAGTTTTTTTTTAAATTATGAGAGTTGATACCTGAAACAAATTAATGGGAAAGTGTTTCTAAAAAGTAGGAGAGACCTTACCTGGTAAAGGCAGGCTGCTGTTCCAAGGAAAAATGCAATGATATAATTAAAATCCTCACCATCACTCTGTGAAAGCAAAATGAAAGATTACTTTTTTTTCTGGTGGAAGCCCATTTCCACAGATAACACATTGGGACAGGATACTGACAATGTTTATGCACAAACAATTATGATTTTCAAAGTGGTATATAAAAATTCTCATGAGTTCTGAAATGGAAACATAAAATTAAGAACCAAGGAGTAGAAGGCAGAGGAAGGCTACAAGTGTTCCTCTGGGTCTGGCCTCTCACAACTTCATTTCACCTAAGAGAAGAAGAAAACCAAAGGGAAAAAGTCCCCATACAAGATAAAAGCCTCTTTTCTCCTTACTAAAGACACCATATAAAAATGTACACCATTCCAGAGGCTTATAAAGTTACTCCCACTCACTAGGGTCACTGCTTGACTCAAATAAAAATGGACAAATTTTACTATCTAGTAAGCACATCACTGAATTATTTAATAAAGTAATTTGGCATGATTAAAAACAAAACTGTGAAAACTGCAAAGTTACTGTCCACTAGAGTGTGCTAAATCCCAATGAGAAAAATCTGGACTAGCCAGTCATATATGCCATGCCAGAAAAACAGCCACCCAGAGGAAAAAGAGGGATAGAGCAGGCACAGAATATTTCTTTTAAAAGAAAACTAATGGAGAAATATAATAATCAATGTTTATCTATCCCTTTTTAGTTCCTCTTAAATATCTAAAGTTTAGTCAAGTTTTTTCAATGTTTTAATGAAGTAGAACATTATAGCCCACTTTTCTTCCAGGGAGGAACATTAAATGTAGCCCTTTTCTTAATTTAGAAAAAATGTTTTTATATGAAACACAAGAGTGTCTCTCATGACCATGTCCTTATGAAATAGTATAACAAGAAATTTCCTTTTATAATTGTTGTTGGGCAACAGAACTGACTGGAAGGCAGAGGGAGAGCTGCTTATCCTAGTGAGAAGATCTTAAAATAGGAGCAAGTAATCTGTGTGGGATGCTTAGGCTAGTTCCAGAGCAGAGGTAAGGAAGGTCAACATGGAATCTTTCCACTTCAAAAATTCTAAGACTTTATATAAGTTCTGCTTGGTTGTTTTTCTTTGTTTTTTCTTTCTTTTTTGGTTTTGTTTTGTTTTTTACTATTTTGAAATAATTTCAAACTTATGGGACAGCTGGAAAAGACTAATTCCATACAGAAGAAAAATACCTCCACCCTCCCCCAGATACCCAGATCTACCAGTTTTAATACATTTATAAATTATGAGTCCAAAATCACTGATTTATCACATTTGCCTTTTAGAGTTTGTAGGAAGTAAAAAGTGGCATTACAAATCAAACACACCATAGTACTGGTATTTATATTTACCCATATTATTATCTTACCAGAGCTCTTTATTTCTTCCTATAGTTTCAATTAATTGTCCAGTGTCCTTTCCTTTCAAACTGCAGATCTCTCTTTAGCATTTCTTATAGGGCTGGTCTAGCAGTGATGAAACTCCTCAGCTTTTGTTTATCTAGGAATGTCTTAATCCCCCCTCGTTTTTGAAAGAGTTTTGCCAGATACAGAATTCTTAGTTGGCAATTTTTGCTTTCACCACTTTAAAAGTCTTCCCACTGCCGTCTTGCCTCCATGGTTTCCTTAAGAAATCAGCACTTAATCTCATGGAGGCTCCCCTGTGTATGACATATTGCTTCTCTCTTGCAGCTTTCAGAATTCTCTCTTTAACTTTGTCATTCAACAGTTTAATTATAACATGGTGTGGTATGAAACTGTTTGTATTTATCCTGTTTGGAAGTCACTGAGCATCTTAGGTGTGTATATTCATGAATTTCATTAAACTTAGGACGTTTTCAGCCATTGTTTCTTTGAATATTCTCTGTTCCTCTCTCTTCTTCTGGGACTCCAAGAATGCGTATATTGGTATGCGTAACAGTGTTCCACAGGGTCCTTAGTTGATGTTCACTATTCATTATTTCATCTTTCTCCTACTCATAGTGAATGATTTGAATTGTCTTATCTTTAAGCTCACTAACTTTCTTCTCCCAGATACAATCTTCTGTTGAACCCCTCTAGGGAATTTTTTTTTTTTTGTTACATATTCTCCACTTTCTGCTTGCTCTTGCTGGGCTCATTTTTGTGTTCTTCTGTGTCTGCTCTGTCTCCCCACGTTGCAGCGACGCGCAGAGTCAGCTCACTGCGCAGGTGACTCTGCTCCATTCGCGGGCGGCTTTTGCTTCCATTCCTGGGCGGCTTGCCCTGCCCGTGGCAGCTTTGCCCTGCCCACAGTGGCTCTGCCCCGCCCACGGCGGCTTGCCGTTCTCAAGGCGGTCTGCCCGCCTGGAGAGGTCCCCAGGAACCGAACCTGGGGCCTCCTATGTGGTGAGCCAGCGCCCTATCCACTGGGCTACGGCCGGCCCCCCTCTAGGGGATTTTTAATTTCTGTTACTGTGGTAGAAAGTTCTGCTTGGTTCCTTTTTGTAATTTCCATCTCTCTACTGATATTGTCTTTGTATTTATCTATTCTTTTCCTGATTTCCTTTAGTTCTTTTGTCCATGTTTTCCTTTAGCTCTTTGAGCATATGTAGGACCATTTTTTTTAAAGCTTTTGTGTAGAATATCCCGGGTCTGATCCTCCTCATTGATAGTTTCTAATGCTTTAATTTTCTCCTTTGCTTGGGGCATCACTTTTGTTTCTTTGTATGTTTTGTAATCTTTGTTGAAACCCATACATTTTGATATTTTAGGGTGTTATCGCTGGAATTTAGACTCTTGAGGCCTCTATTCCTTAAGCTTCTATCCAGCTAGTGTTATTACAAATCCTTTTTTTTTTAAGATTTATTTTTTATTTATTATATATCCCCCCCTTGCTGCTTGCTCTTGCTGTGTTCATTTTTGCGTTCCTCTGTGTCTGCTTGTCTCCCCCTGCCGTGGCATCCCACCGAGTCAGCTCACCGCGTGGCAGCCTGCCTGCTCATGGCGGCTTGCCCTGCCCGTGGCAGCTTGCCTTCTCGAGGCGGTCTGCATGCTCGAAGAGGCCCCGGGAACCAAACCTGGGGCCTCCCATGTGGTAAACCGGAGCCCTACCAATTGAGCTACGGCTGGTTCCCATGACAAATCCTTTAATGTCAGAAGCTAACAAAAAAAAAAAAAAAAGAAAAAGTAAAAACAAAACAAAACAGCTTTCCCAGTCTTTGCAGATTAACCTGTGGCAGTGCTCTCCTTAAGAGCTTATCCATACAATGAGCTTGGAAAATAGTTCAAGGCCAAAGCATAGGGACCTACCTGATCCTTTTTGCACATATGTCTTATTTGGGGCATGTGTGTATGGCCTGAGGAATTCCCCTATTTATGGGGATAGGAAATGTCACCTCTTCCCTAGGAAGCATTTTCTTCATGGTACCACGGCACTGCAATGTATGTCCTACAGAGAGCAATCCCTTGCTCCAGGCAGCATGACTTGATTACTTTACCACAGCTTCTACAGGAGAGCTCTGTGAGTTGCCTTCTACATGCAGGGCAGGTTCTGGGGCAGCAAGTCCCTGTGGCCACCACCAGACAGACTAAGCTAGACATACATGCTACCAGAATGTATATGAGAGTTACTCTGCTCTCCCCAGAACCAGAGCCAGGGATCCACCCTGGAAGTACAGGCCAACTCTGCACTGAGATAGAGGAGGGCTGAGGGTGGGGCCAGCCAGGGTGCCAGAAGATCCACTTTTAAGTTACATTTTTCTTGATTCGGCACTTGCCCTGTTACTGCAGTCCCTTAACTGTTTTCTAAAGCTTTAAATCGATGTTTCTGCCAGTTTTTGCTAGTTGTTCCCAGACCTTTATTTTTTTTAT
>PVKH010037786.1:0-11410 GCA_004027955.1 Chaetophractus vellerosus | reverse complement strand
GTTTGACTCCCCTGTTTTTCACTCCTCTATTTCCCCTTTCCTGACTTCTTGTGGCTTATTTGAATGTTTTTAGTATTTCATTTTAATTTATCTTTTGACTTTTATTTTTATTACATCTCTTTATATGATTTTATAAATGACCACATTCCAGCTGTGATGTAGATAATACTAGGCTTTAGTGTTAACTTGAAATTTTATATTTCCTGCTTTAAAAAGGTCCCAAACTAATTTTACTGAAACTATCAACTCTAATTTAGTGTGTGTGTGTGTGTGTGTGTATTTTAGGAGGTACTGGGGATTGAACCCAGGACTTTGTACATGGGAGGCAGGTGCTCAACCACTGAGCTACATCCACACCAATACATATTTTTAAATGGTACCTGATAAATATTGTTCATTTAGAATATTATGCAAATATCAGAGATATTTTTATCTTTTTGAAATCTTGCATTTTTCCCTCTATTCATTTACTTAACATTTTGATGCATGTTTCATCCTTAATTTTAAAATGTCGTTTCAGATTTTCTTCTTTTCTCTAGCCTGGGGCTCATGAAATTCTGAAAGCAGTATTCAAAACGTCACATCATTTTAAAAAACTGGAATATATCACTCTTTTGATCCCTTTCCCATCATCTCAGCACCTATGCAGTGTCAATATCTGGAATTCTAATTCACAATAGGTTTGTTCCTGTTTCAGAAACCAAATCACAATTCATGCTTAGAAATTGCTTTTACCCTCCTTAATTCTTGATAAAGACTGAATTAATAGTCTTTCATTCATACCTGCTCACTCTGTTTTGCTTCCTTTCACCACCACTACTCTAAATATGTGATAATCTTTTGCCTAGTCATTTGTAAACAGAACTTCTCAAAATGTTTTTTTCTCCCTTTGATCTTGATTTTCCTTGCTAAGGCACTTCCATTGCATTATTCCTAATTGGATTTATTCTCTCATGCTATATACTATTTTTTTTAAAACTGTGCATATTTTGGTAAATTTTGTCCATGACCAATCTTGACATACGAAAATATGAAAATTTTGCTACTCAACTTAAAAATGGGAAATTGAAATATCAGTTTTCCTTTTTATTATTCAGAATTCACATAACTTCCCTCAGATTCGAGTGTCACTTTCATTGGGGGAGGCTCTCTTGCCTGTCTAGGTAGAGATGAAGTGGTAGGTAGCTTCTAGGATAGCCCCCAATGATCCAAGCTCCTGGTATTCAAAGCCTTACATAATTATCTCCCCTGGAGAAACATGTCTCTAACCAATAGAAAACCTTAACATTGAGGGGATGTCACATCCATGACTAGATTAAAAGAGATTGAATCTTATTAGAAGTCTCTTTCCTTTAATGGCTTGATAAAACAAGCTGAGGTGGCCCACATGGCAAGCACTTAAGGCTGCCATTAGCTAAACAGCCTTCAGTGAACTGAATCCTGCCAACAGGTACCTGAGTAAGAGAGCAGAGCCATCCCTGGTTGAGCTTTCAGATGAAATGCCAACCCTAGCTGACACCTTGAGCTTTGCGAGAGAGCCTTGTGCAGAGGACAGAGATAAGTCATTTCCAGGAACTGTGATATAATAAATGTTTTAAGTAAGTTTGAGGCAATTTGTTACACAGCAATAGATCACAAATAGAGATGGCCACTCATTCTTTTGTGTTTTTATGATAGTCTTTCTATATCGCGATCATATCACTTAGTACTCTGTATTTTGCTTTGTGCAGAAGACTCCCAAATTATATCTTTAGGATAGACCTCTCTCATAAGCTTAACATGTAAAACTTCATTTCATCATTTTATAGACAAACCAAACTGACCATCTCTAAAACTTAGCTCATCTCCAACAGCTTCTTTTCCCATATTCCCTATTTCAGATAGCGGTATCACAATCTGTCCAATTGCTTAAGCCAAAAACTTGTGAATTGTCTTTGATTTCTCTCGTTCTCTGTGATACTCTTAAATAGCAAATCAGATATAACACTTTCTGTTTAAAACCTTCCTGCACCTTCATTCATTGTTCCTATAATAAAACCAAAACTACTTTACACAACCTGTAAAAATTGTATGATTTGACACCTGTTTAAACTGCTTATCTTATCTCGGACCTCCACCTTTCATCTCTCACTCCCATGGTTTTCCTCCAACCAGCCATACTAAACTTCTTTCAAATTCTTAAACTTGTCAAGCTTTCTCTATTCATCATGAGTTTCTTCATTATACTATTTGTTGTTTGCCCATGCTTGCATTCTCCACACTCCCTTTGCTTGATTAACTTCCTCTCATCATTCTGATCTCAGTTTAAATGCCATTTCTCCAGGAAACCTGACTTGATAATCTGGCCACCCATCCTCTGGTCGGTGTTAGGACCTCATTTATCATACTCCCCAAACCCTTGTATTTCTCCTATCCCATTGCTTATCCCATTACTTGGGAATCCCAATTTACCTGTCCAAATCACTCATTTATGCAAACGCCACAAAGGCAGAAACTCTGTTGAACTTTTTCTCTAGTGAATTCCTTATGCCTAGCATAGTGTTCAGTTTTAATTTGTATTTCCCTATTCACTATGATGTCGAGCATGTGTCCATGTGCTTTGTGGCCATTGGTATATCTTCTCTGGTGAAGTATCTGTTCAAATTATTTGCTTATTTTTAATTGAGGTTTTTTTTAAATTAATGATTTGTAAGATTTCTTTGTATATTCTGGATATAAGTTCTTGTCCAGCTACGTGTGTGACAAATATTTTCTCCAGTCTATGGCTTGCCTTTCCATTTTCTTAAGAGTGTTTTTCAAAAAGGAGCTCTAATATTTTTGAGAAAATCTCATTTATCAATATTTTTGTTTTATGGTTTGTGATTTTTGTGTCTTAAGAAACCTTTGCCTAACCCAAATCCTGAAGATTTTCTCCTTTGTTTTCTCCTAGAAGTTTTATAGTTCTATCTTTATGCTTAGGTCTGTCATCCCTTTCATGTTAACTTTTGTGTATGGTGTGAGGTAAGAGTTAAGGATCACTGTTTTCCATTCAGAAAACCAGTTGTTTCAGCACCAGTTTTTGAAAGTGTATGGTTTTCTCATTGAATTAACCTTGGTACCTCTATAGAAAACCAATTGACCATATATATTTCGATTTAGATTTGGACTTTATAGTTCAGCAATGACAAGAACTCATGAGATAACCTAGTTAACCCTTTCAGGTGAATATATAATAACAAAGTAGAAACATTAGTAAAGAAGATAAGATTTCAGCAAGGTTTGAGTAGAGACATGTATAATTTCACATTTCATGGGAGAGTAATGATTTATCATCTTTTAACTAACTATATCCTCTAACCTTGTACCCTTCTCCTCCATACAGACTAACTTATATCACACAAGACAGTAATTTTTCCTGGGATCTAAAGAGTCAATTCCAGGAAGACATAAGTAGGTTAGTTTGAACATGGAAACCATTTAATCAAATAAAAAGGTATTGACTCCCTGATTAGATTTTTCTTTGGAGGTTGTAGACAACTGGTGAATGTGGAGACAGGTGCATATTATAATTTTTGCTTTCCCAGTTTGTTCCTTAGCCCTGCTTAAGTCTCCAATTAGATGCATATAGCTATCATTACATTAGAAAAATTTCATTCAAGCTCAGTAGATAAGTATAGATGAAACCATCATAAGAAAAGCATAATCAGGGTAATTCACATTCATGGTAACTCCTAAAGCTGAGAGTGAATGCATATCAAGAATAATAACACAAGACTAATTGATCTACATGGATAAAAAGGATAAAACGGATCCATATTTACACCTACATTGGTTCCACATCCTATGCTATTTGAATTCACAGCTTACTTTGAAATGTCTTTGAAAGGTGCTGTTTGTTCAATGAAAACATTTAAAAAGAGTACCAGGGCCTTGGATGAACCCTGGCGTCCCCTAGCAGATTCCAGAGAAGAGAAGAGAATGGTTTTGGTGCCGGCTCTTATATTAACCATTTCTTATAAGGCAATACTAATAGAAGTTCAAGATGGACTTCCTCAGATCCTGCATGTACTGTGTCAACCTGAGAGTTTGAATCACCCTGCAGGTATATTTGAACATTATTTGCACATATAATTCAATAACAATTTTTGCATCTGGAACATAATTTCCTTGGTATAATAAGACTTCTGTATAATGTATGACATTTTTGTTTGCATCTCTCTTGAGGCCATTACCTTGTCGTTACTTGGAATTTTTTATGTTTCTTTGGTAAATTCCATAAAGATAAATATTGCTGCTTATCTATCTCTGTATTCTCCAAAGCCCTAATGTAGTACCGTGAACTTGGTTATACTCAATATGATTGTTGTTATATAGATATTAATAAGAATTAGGACAAATGCCCTAGTTATATACTAATCATATTATCAAGTTTTCACTCTACTTATGCTGCCAGCAACACAATTAAGCTCTTGGCCTATCCAATTCGTAGTGATGAGAAGATAGGTTTGACAGTATAGGATGATTAAAATGCTTAATGTTCAATTAGCCTTCTTGGATTAAGTCTAGTAAAGGAAAAGGCAGGTAATTTAAAGTTGTATTATAGAGAATAGTATTTAACAAAAACCTTAAGAGGGCAATTTGAAAAGGGCATTTATTGGTCAAAACTTAAAATATCCAAGGCATCATTTTGAAACTACAAAGACCAGATAAAAGGCTTATAAATATACCAAAAGTGAGTAGTACAGGCTAGAAAACTGGAAAATGCAGCAAAACTCAATATGAAGAATTTATTTAATCTAGCAGAAATAGGAAAAGGTGGGCAATATAAATGACTCCTAAAACTATAGTGACACCCACATTCATAAATTACCAACATGAGGAATGCTGTGATACTAAACGTAATTTTTTGAGCCATTACATTTCAAAGACATTTCATATGTCTTTGAAATGTAATACTTACAATAGCAAGTATATAAAAATATGGATTGTGAAATGTGGACAGATGTCCCCCACCGGGAAGCAAGGGAAGTTATAGCCTCCTGTGAAGCGTTATGAAAATAACGAGAATGAAATCAGTGATGGGCAGTGTCAGAGCTGATGGTGGTGGGGATGGGGATGGGGTGTGTATGTGTGCATGCGCACACACGCCTACTTGCAATAAACGAACTCCCAGAATTCAGGGACCAATTTTAAACATGAACTGGATGAAATCTGCCATCCTCAGAAATAACCTATTTGAAGAGATGGCTTCTGAACATGCAGGTGCTAAGGCAAGGGTCTCCCAAATCTAAACCATTTTACGCTTATTGGTTTTAGAGCTTCAGTGTCAAATTCTTGCCTTCACACATGGGAGTTGCATCCTATTTCACAGAACATATACTTCGGAAGGGACACACGTTGGCCATTGTGTCCAACTTTATCTAATCACATGGATCACTGAACAAATGGTTGTCTGACCTATCTGTGAGTACTTCCACACAATTCAACTGGTCTGAAAATCCACATGCTAATTTTGGACTCCTCTGAATGTCCTCTTGATTTAAAATCTGCAATTCCATTCATTGGCTCTCGTTCTGACCGATGGAAGCCACAGAGCATAAAACTAATTTTGCACCTGCACAAATGCCTTTTAAATATCTGAAATTAGTTCTCCTTAAAACATTCTGTTAACCTGGCTAAATGTTTCCAACTCTGTGCAATGTGATTCCCAATCCCCTCATGATTCTGGTCACTCTCAACCTGTTCTTTCCCTTTAAATGAATTCTTATTTGTCTATATGGTCAAAATGCGGTGACTCTCACTTCGATAGAAAAATGGGCAAAATTAATTCATGAAAGAAGAAATATAAATTGCCAATAAATATGCAAAACTGTTTCATTGCTGTAGTAATCAAGTAAATGCTAATTAAAACAAGATAAACTTTGTTGATATATAACATTGGCAAAAATGGAAAAAAAAATAATGCCAATTTTTGGCAAAGCTGCCCAGAAGCAGGTACCACTGTGTGCTGGTACAATAAAAGAATAAAATTGGAGAAGTGTTAAAAAAATTATATTATGTATGGAAACGTAAAAATGGGTAATTGTTAAAAATAAATTATGGCACTATGTAGCTATTGAAAATATTTAGGGTAATTTAGTGACATAGGAAAATGCTTGCAATTTCTCATCAAGGAGAGAAAGCAAGCTATACAAAAGTACCTACAATTATATATATATATATATATATAAGTTTATTAATATTTAATGAAAAGTACTGGATGAATATATGCCAAAATACTGGGCAGTGGGATAATTGGCATCATACTTTTCTGTCTTTTCAAAGTTTTGGACAATCAAAATACATGACTTGTTAAGTCAGAAATCCAGTAAAAACAACTTTAAAAATACTCCCAGAAGTGGTCTGATCATTCTTGACGCTTGCTGCTTGTTCTTTATACACCTTTCCCATGCATCTGAGGGTACAGTGACCTTTTATATTGCTACTTCTCAAGAGTTCTCAAAAATCTCCAAATACCTTTCACTGTTGAGTCAAGCTCCTGAATTTTTTGAACTTACATGCCCAGCTTTACATGTGCTCCTGTCAATTTCATCTGGAATCGTTGAACTCATATGTTGTGCTGGTGGATAGTTTTTATTATTTTATTTTATTGTTGGCCATATTGCAGAGTGACCCACGGCTCTACATGACCCACAGATCCATTTTCATGGCATTAATGTCTTCATCCAACAGTAACGGTCCTTTTATTCATCAAAGGTTGTAGAGAGTGCCCATTTTTTAGTAGTGATGAAACCCATTATAAACAGTATCACCAAAGGATATGTTGGACAAACCGTTTTAATTCAAAGTAAAATTGCCACTGAAGATGGAAGACCATTCTAAGTAAATTTCATTGTATGTGTTATAGTTCTGGGGAAATTTAAGCATTTAGAGGGAAATTATTTTGGAAGATTATATAGATTTTAAGTGATTTCATAAGTTTGGAAAAATGGTATATTTGAAAAGTTTTATCATTTCTGGGTGCAAGAAGTCTCAACCGTGGGTGGAATAAGGTGCTGCAGGTATAAACTGTGTACTTGTATTATTCGAGAACTTTAGCCATGGGCATGCACTCATAAGAACCATCACTCTGTTCAGTTTATCCCTGTAAAGCACCCTAAGATATCTTCTCTAATTATTTTATTTTTAGAGCTCCAGTTAACCTCTTTCAATTGATAAACTAAGGACATTTAAATGCTAACATACAAAGCATTTTTTCCAAAGACAGCAGTTTCCTATTAGGTGAGAAAGAATTTTAGGATGTGAAATTCTGTTATAGCAAAAGAAAAGGATTTCTATAATATCTTATAGGAAATAATGTGAAAGAATAGAGGCTACCGGAGAAGGAAGAGAAGCGCTAGGAGCTGAAGAGAAAGAAAAGGTATGAGGTTCTTCTCTCCATGGGGACACACCCTATACTGTTTTGGTGATGAACAATCTTTATATGGCATGATAATACATTTTCCTTGAGCAAGTTCATATGCCAATGTTAACAGAGAAAGGGGGAGGGAGAGAGATATTTCTAACTTTAAGATATGGAACCAGAAATTTCATTTTTTACTTTAAAAAGTCATCAGAACACTGCATAGACCTGAAGACCAGAGGAGAGTTGAAAAGGGAGGTTAATCTTTGTTACAACTTGCAAAGGAAATTGGCACATAAGGAATGGGTTGAATCAGAGGAAAGGATGAATCTCTCTTCCTTTAACCACAGCTCATTAAGACATCAAAAATCATGTTACTTCTACTGCCAGTAGAGTTTAATCACTTGACTATCAACAAAACAAGTCATCCAGATAGTTACACAAAACTGCATGGTTTTTTATGAGCTGTATGCCATCATGCCTAAGAGTATTGTGGCAGAGACTGCTATGGATTCATCACACCCTGAGCACACAGCTAGACAGCATTGCCCAGCCTCACAACCAAGTCATGTGACCGAGTCTGGCCAATGGAATGCAGGTGCACACCACTTCTGGGACTTGCCCATAAAACCCTCCAACTTAAGATCCCTCATCCTCTTTCCCCACCAGCAGGCCCAATAGAGAGGACCTGGAGGAGTACCAGGGCACATGACAGAAGGAACCTGCATCTCTGAGTCACACTTGGAGGCAAGCTGGCCAGAGAGGAACACCTGCCTGGGACTCATAGGTGAGATTCTGCTAAGCCACTGACATTTGGGGACTGTTAGTTATATCTATTAGCTTACCTCAACAAGATGTGGACTTTGGGGCCAAATTGCCTGGGGTTTGAAACCTGATCCCACCACTAGCTGTGTGACTTTGAGCAAGCTACTTAATCTCACTGTGCTTCAGTTTCCTTATACATGACATAGTGATAAGAGTACAACTTCAAAGAATATATGTGGTAACAAATGAAGCATACAGCACTGTAAACAAATCTTGCATATAAGTATATGTTATTATTTTATTCCCAATGTCAAGAAGACTCTCCTTTTAAAATCACACTCAAATAGGGGTCTCTTATAATGTTTGGTAGAGTACTGTAAGCTGATTTGTAAAATGGGAAATTATCCAAATATGACATTCAAGAGCAATAGTGCTGAGTTTCGTAGAAAGAAAATAAGGGAGAGAGGGAAGGAAGAATGAGGGAAAGAAGGAAGACTTCTTTATTAAAGCAGCTTATGTGCTAACTGAGTTAGCGAATAGGTCTGGCACATCCAGGGAGGCAATATATCTCAGCATCAGATAGTTAATGTGGACAAAACAAATTCTGGAAGCTGGCCAGCATTTTTTTCTTGTCATTGCCTACAGTATTATCCTACATATCTTTCTCCCTTGGATATTGAGTACATTGTATATTTCTCTCCTCCACTTTTTCTTTCTTTCTTTCACTGACAAATATTCTCTGGCTTCCTTCACGTAGCCTCACTTGCCTTAGAAAAATAAAACAAACTTAAGTATGCCAACAGCCCTTTGCTATTTGTTAAGCTTTATTCTAAAACACAATGTCTATAAATAAGGCAACGTGAGGCCAGGAAAAAAAACCCTCACCAAATCTAAAACTGTGCATTTACAGTCTCTTCTATAATTAGATGAAGATTACAGGTTTTTAAAGTGAATGAGAGACTATAGCAAAATTGTGTGAACTCAGAAAAATGAGTGAAGCATAAAATATACTGTATGTAATAGAAATGGGTATTTACTCAGCAGCAGTGACAACTAAGTTTTAAACACAAGGAAATTAGTACTTTGTAGGTTAGGTAGTCAGGAACCTGCTTTTTTGTCCCTCTGGAATTTCTTAGAAGAAACTGCTCACTACATAAGCAAATATATGAATTTGGCAGTTGGCTATTTATTCATCAATCTGTTATTCACCGTTATGAAAGTGAGCTTCTGTTCTTCTGAAGACTCCAAGTCATGAACAATAGGAGATGTATCTGTGGAGAAAGAAGAGCTTTTCTACTCCAAAAACAAATTGTGTCTATTCTGAAAAGAAAAAGGGATTTTTTTTTAAGGAACTAGATGAGGTTTTCTATACCATTACAATACCCAAGGTCAGTTCCGATTCGGTGCCTTAGCAATTTACATGGGATTTTACTCTACAGGTTTCTCTAAGGTTCAGAAAAAACAAGCAACAGAACAATAGGCTATTTCAGAGTCACAGAAGCTATTCTCAGGGCCCAGTGCATATAGTTTTAAAATTCTTTTCTTCTAACAATATCATATAAGTGGACTATAAAGAAACAATTTCCAAATTTGCATGCTGATTGAGTCTTGTGGGGCACATAGGACTTTGGTTTACATCCAGAAGGGGATGTAGATTCAAAAATCATGAACAATGTACAAATATGCATGAAACTAAAAGGTAGAATTTCACCAGCCAGTGCAGATGAATTATTTTACTAACCCAGACACCTGAATTGGTTTAAGTGTGAGGACATTTCAGCTCTGGGCCTGCTAGTTTCACCAGAAAACCTCCATCCCTCAACGGATCTTAGGTGTTTCAATGGCTCAGTCATCCTCAATAAGAAAGAGGAAGTAAGGAACTCAGTTATATATTAATTAAAATAGTTCTACAATTTCATGATAATAGAACATGGCCTAGTATAAGCAACTAACTTGAATTACTGTGAAGATTACTTTAGTTTTTTAAATATTTCTACATTTTGATCTGAGACATTCTCTGATCATTAGTAGAATCAATACTAATTGGAGCCTTTTGTTTCCAGGAATACTTTCTTCAGTAAACCACATATGAATTTTTCCAGCTACTATTCTGTGCTAAAAAGTATGTAGTGGAAAAAGCACTAGAGAAGGGGGTATGAGACATGAATTTGAGTCTCAGTCTGCCATTAGACTGTTTTGCAGCCATGGGCAAGTCACTTTATGGCCAAAGGTCTGTTTCCTCAAATCCAAGATGGCGGGGTTTGATTAGCTGGTCTCTAAGACCCCTTTCAGCTCTAAAGTCTAGACTACTTACAAAGTTTAGGCACTGGCTCCTTCAGTTATTGGATCTATGTCCACATTAAAATTATGCAGACTTGCCTTTTAAAAATGCAGTTGGGGAAAAGTCATTTTTTTTTCCTTCAAGGCCATGAATCTATAAACCATTTGTTGCACCAAGACATCCAAGCAACTGACACTGGGCAACCTAGTTGTTCTTTGCCTTTGAGGTACCACATTAAATGCTAAATGGGTATGTCATTTAAGAAAAAACAAACCATCTGATTATATTTTCTTGTTTATCCAAATTGAATTGAGCTCCTAATTAACATTCAATTAACACCATCAGGTGAAACACTGTAGAGTTATCTTTCTCGTAAGGAAGTAATAAGTGATTCTCTTTTGATGGCTTCATACTTCTTGGAAGGTCAACCAAGAGAATCTTAGTCCCCAATTCAGACTCTTGCTCCCATGTAGGCTGATTCGTACCAAAGCCTCAAAGAACAATCTCCTTATACAATTTTCTTTTCTCACAATGGTCACAGTTCTCTAGACACATAATAAAAATCATGCAAATAAGTATTTCGCTTATGCTAAAGACAGGCTTATTTGAATAGGGGCACCAATGTTCATTTACTTCAGTATGAATGAAGCTTGATGTGATGTTTTCCAATGTGGCTTTAGCTGAGCTGCAATCTGCAGAGCCTGCAATACAAATTGCTATACTTACAAGTCTGATTTGTGACAACTATGGTATCTAATTGTGAACTCAGTTCTAGACTTAGCAGCTTCTCTAGTTTTATTCTTCTGGCCAGCCGTTGAATATAATATTATGTACTCTTTATCAAGGCAATCACAAGATTTAAAGTAGATATAATTTGGATTTTTGTTTTCTTTTTTTCATTAGGATTCAAAATGTAACCCAACAAGTTTCAGATGAAGTCTAAAATAGGTTGTTCTGTGATTCATATACGTCAGTAAAAAATA
>PVKH010037785.1:0-11412 GCA_004027955.1 Chaetophractus vellerosus | reverse complement strand
CAAAATTTTTCATGTCACAAGTAAATACACATGCACATACATACACACACAAACCTCTGAAAACAGTGTCAACTTAAAGGATAGATTTTGACCCTTCTGATAGGGGTCAAAAGTTGTAAAACTTTCATTATCTTCTTTTTCTGGAGAGACACCTCCAAAATGCAGGGGTGAATGTCAGAACTCACTTTTAAACACATTTTTTTAGGGGAGATGATGTGTCTATCTTTAAACCAATGGAATATGTTTTTTCTTTATTATTAAGAAAAATAGGTCAAATGCTCACTTTATTCCACCTTTAATAGTTTAAGGATTGGATAGAGGAGTATTATAGCTTCACATATCAATTGAGTATATATTTTTCTAACTCATTACCAAATGTACTGGGGGAAAAAAAAAGACTACTGGGGAAAAGCTGCTGCTGCTGCATCGTCTTACTCTTCTTCTGATGGAGTGTATAATTTTAAAATAATCTACAAAAACATGTTGTGGTGTAATTAAATTATGATTAATATCACTTGAAATTGAACCAGAAATAAACAAAATCATTCTCTAAGCCAGTGCATTAGGGGTTACTCCCGCCAACATATTCTTATTTTGGAATGTGTTTTGGGCGAAGTCAGTGTCATTAGTTAGAATAATGAGTAGAAAGTATTCTTCTATTGGGCCTCTGATGTGACCAAATGCTCACTCTATCTTTTTTTTGTGACTCATATGAGGTACTGTCACTTTACAAGGCAGAAGCCTGAGAAAGGGGAAAATATATTGGGTCTCAGGATGGAACTATTATGCTGATGGGAAGGATAAGGAGCTGTTCCTCTGGATTTTCCAATTTTTCTTCTGAGAACCTTTATCTCTTAACTTTCAGTGGGTTGAACAACTCAGGGACTGGATTTCAAAAAGATATGTTTTAATGTATAAATTAATACAGGACTTTTAATGGTTGAAATTAAAGTGAAAAGTTCCATACTTAACTGTAAATATGTCACATCCAAAATCTGATTTGTAAACTGCGGTGGGAAGAGGAGTTCCAATAATCCTTTGAGTCTGGGGGTAAAAATGAAAACACCTTTAAGGCCCTATATTATTTCTGTTTACTGCCAGGCACTATTTAATCCTGCCTATCACTGTTTCCAAGAATGTGTGAATACAGCTAATGGTGAGGCAGTAGGAGACCAGTGGTTTAACTTTTAAAAAGGGGCAGTGTTTCCTAAATGGCCTAGTATGGAGGCTGGTATAGATTTGAAGTATTAAACTAACATGTTTTTCCAGGGGTTTACTATCAAATACCTAGAAACAATAGGAAGATAGACTGGTTCAAACACTTGTTTAGGTGTGTTGCCTTATCCATGACCCACCACTGAATCCTGGCTTTGTATTTTTGTTTTGTTTCTAGTGTGAATAATTACTGAACCAAATTGCCTCAAAAAGAATCCTGCTTTAGTATAAGGAATGTAGACTTTATTGTCTGACAAATGTGTCCAAATACTAGAGAACTTCCTTAAATTTCCTTTCCTTATCTGTAAATGATTTAATGATATTGACTTCCCAAGGTATTTTGAGGATGAAATTAAATAATATATGTAAAAGTGGAAATTACAAGTTGACATAGTTGGTGTCCTTCCTTTCTAATCTCTTTTACATAATTAAACTACATTCAATAGAAACAAAAACTTATGACTATCTACCCAAATCATTGGTGAATGTGTAGAATGTGTAACTCATATTTAGCCCTCAGGCATTTTGACTTGAATCTGGGGGAGTCAAAAGGCAGGCCCTCTTTGCTTAGAAGCAGAGAAATGTCTTTGGTTTGCAGACTGCATCTATACTTAAAGTTTCTCCTATTTTATTTTCTTTCTAGTTTAGTGATCTCAACTCTTGTCTATACCTTAGAATCACCTGAGTAGTTTTAAAAACTCAGTGTTCAGGCCTCAAGTGAGACCCATGCGTCTGTATTTTTAAAAGTTCCTTAAGAAATTACAACACTCAGCCAATTTGCGAACCAATATTCTAGTTCCTGCTAGAAGGTGAGTATAGAACATTTGTTTCCCACAAATGCAGTGACATTTTTCTGTTGTATTATAGTCCTTTCCTCTTTATAAAATCACAAGAATAAAAAAAATCAAATATATGTCTTAGAAGCACCTGTGTGTGTATGCTAAGCTGAAGGACTTTTTTACTATTTGAATCAGAATTGAAGGTTCATATATTTCTAGTCCCCTAGAGCTGCACTGTCCAGTGCAATCGCCCCTAGCCAAATGTAGTTATTTAGATTTTAATTAATTAAAATTAGATACAATTAAAATTCAGTTCCTCAGTCCCACTAGCCACATTTTAAGTGCTCAGTAGCCACTTGTAGCTAGTGACTCCTGTATTGGACAGCTCAGATATAGAACATTTCCCTTGCTACAGAAAGTTCTATACTGCCTAGAGGTTTTGAAATTTATATACCAGTTTCCCATCATCTGAATTTTTTTTCTCTTTTACAAAGTCATGACCCTTAATTTCCTTCAGATTTGTAATTTTAAATATACATAGTATTGTTTTTGATAGTTGTTTTTTTTAATATGAGGGGGAAATACCACATTTTTGATGCTTACATTGCCTCTTTCCAAAATTTGTTATACCTGGTTGTAAAGCTTTCCGTTTCAAAGTTAACTGAGAACAGGAACCAAGGAGCTAAGCTAATGCCCTTTTGTTTATAATTTTTATCAGTATGCTCTGAATCTAACCAATAACTTAATTGCCTTTTTGTACTACAAAAGTTTCAGGTACCAAAGCATTGGAAAGAAAGTCATCATTTCAACTCAAGTACTGGGATTTGATTAGGGGCTTCCCTTTCTGGTCAAAGTTATTTTCCCTCTTACGTATAGAGATTATTAATTTTCAAATGACATAATCAAATTTTTCAACAGAAAACTGTCTTGCGAGTTTTAACAAGAACATACAGGTACAAGAGAGGCATTTTCCCTCCCACAGGGAAAAGCGTCCCCTTCAATAAAAATGAGGGTCTTAAACATGTTTCAGGTGGTTGGAAGCTAATATTATGTCATAAATTTAAGTGGTGTTTGCCACTTGTTAACTCCTGAAGCCCAGCTTAGAAGGAAATGTACCATGTAGTTCATCCCACCTGCACCTCCAATATACTTAAGAGATGTGCTTTCATCAGAGTTTTGTTTGTTGGTTTAGTGTTTTCTGAGTAGACATGAGGACAGAAATTAATTTCAATTAAAATAGTCTTTGTTTTTCTTCCTTATTAGTAAATGCTATATATTTTTTTACATATCACGTACCTTTTTACTTAGGTCAGGCAACTATGCATACGGAACATTGGGTGTTATTTTGTTGAAAGGGTGCATGATGGAATGTTTTACATATAATATCATTTTTCATATTCTAATGCTTTTCCACTTAATTGTAATGTCTGTTGAGCAAAAATAAAGTATTCTTGTTGAATAACTGATGGTTAGAATGATTACATAATCTGAGAATGTGGTAAAGATATTTTAATTTTTTTTGAATAAAGGTATAGCCTACTGAGAATTTTTTAAAATCAAAGAACATTTTTAAGAAATTTAGTTTCTCTTAGTACTAATGTTACTTTTTTTGTTTGTTTCTAGAAAAGTGATGTGATATAAAAAATAAACACTTAAACTCTTAGGGGAGGATTAATTATTTGGGTCTTAGTAGAGTCATGTATATCTTCTGGAAAATATGATGAAATTCAATTCAATTTTTGAAGTGAAATGAGATAATCAGAATTTTGGAACAGCAATTTCCACACTGTTTTGAATGGTATAGATTCATTCCCACTTCAGTGTCTTTCATGGTCTTGAATTGTGTTGAGATGTCATTTCATGGAATTATTTTAACATAATATCGATTAAATTCATTGTTCACACTATCTTTTACTTTTCTTCCTATGCTGTTTTCTATACCCAGTTCAAGGAATGAACTTAAGGCAATGATTCAAATGTAACAATCCTCAATTTTTAAGTTTTGTGTGAAAATTTACTAAAACCAAAATGTATACTGTATAGCTGTGCTTCATGAAAGATGGGATAGATAATTTTGGTTAAAACCCAATTATTAAAAAAAAAAATCAATACAATAAATATAATAGGTTTAGTTCAGGAATGTTTAATTATCAAATTTAAATTGGATGAAACTGGATGCTAAATACATACCATTAATTTGAATTCAATTGGAGATTTGAAATTCTGGTACTGCTTTAAGGAGTATAGAAATGAATAAAAACAAGATATGTATTATTACATGTTATGTGGTAATACTGTAAGTTCAGTTACAATTCTAGTCAACCTATCTTCCAATTCATAGTTTATATCATATAATTCTTACAGTTATAATGAAAAATCTAGAATATATTATTCTCCAATATTAAATTTAATGGCAATTTACTTCAATTTCTAAACAAAATGTTTTCATGTAGTCACAAAACATATTAACTCATTGTGTGAAGACCAACACTGAGCTATGCTTTTAAAATAAGATTTATCTGAATCTTTCTCAGTGTTTATGTTAGTATATCAAGCCTTCTTCTAACTTCAAGAGTATTTTAAGACTGTATTGTAATACTAAGATTTAATTGAAAAGGGGATAATACTGTTCCTCCATGTAAAGGAATAATAAAGAATCACCATTGGTGAGCCATGTCAGTTGAGTGTTTTTTCAGCAGCAGTAGTGATGAATCTGGGCTCATCTAACCACATTCTTACTCCCAGTTCCCTTTGTAATTGTTATTTATTCAGTAAATATTTATTGAATTCAGATTATTTTCCAGGCGCTCTACTAGGCACTAGTGATACATAAGAGAAGATTCATTTCCAAGACAGCAGACTTAGAGGAATGATCTGTGGCTACATAGCTTTTTTCATCTGAATTCATGCTGAATATATTGATCTGTTGGCAGGATACATTGACACAGAATATTAATGAATATAAAAAGTTAAATAATATACAAAATTGCTTTGTAAACCTTTGGAGGCAAATTATGATTTCTTTTTAGGTGCTGCTTCCTAAAAAGGAGTGTTTGATTAGAGATACATTATAGCCTGGGTACAGACCCTGAAGCCAGGCTGCCTGAGTTTTGGTTTCTGACTGTGACTTATTAGTTCTGTGACCTTGTGCAGGTTACTTAACTATGATGTACTTTAGTTTCCTCATCTGTAAAATGAAGATTATAACCAGGCCTAATTTATGGGGTTGTTGTGGAGACCAAATGAGTTAATACATGTAATGTACTTAGAGCAGTGCCAAATACATGCTACATATTTAATAAATATTAGCTATTATTATTTTTGTATACTTATATTTTGTTTATAAGTTTTTTTGTTTTTTTTTTTAACACTGGGTCCCTGTAATATATGTACCTAGATATATTTTTCCCCTGACTTTGTGCCCTGCCTTGTTCCTCTGGCTACATGATCCTTCTACTAATATTTGGATTTGTTGATATATTTCATGTGTGACTGATTGTTTGTTACATACTTAGTAGGACTTATAAAATGAATGTCAGCATCTTCAAGCTATTCATTTTTAGAATACTGTATCTCCTGTTTTGGAGTTACTTTTAGAGCATATGGCACAGTATTTTTGTTTTGTTTCGTTTTGTTTATAGATAGAGGTGACTCACACTATCTCATTGACTTTTTTTTTTTAAGATTTATTATTATTTATTTATTCATCCCCTCCTTGCTGCTTGCACTTGCTTTATCCATTTGCTTTGCATTTTTCTGTGTCTGCTTGTCTCACTTTGTTGAGTCATCTTGCTGTGCCAGCTCACGGCAGCTCACTGCGCCGCGAGGGCCAGTAGCTCACTACGCTGCGCAGCCCAGCTTGCCTTCACCAGGAGGCCCCAGGAATTGAACCCAGGGCCTCCCATATGGTAAATGGGAGCTCAACCAATTGAGCCACAGCCACTTCCCTACATTGTCTTTAATATTCTTTTTAGTGGCAAATCTCTGTTCCTTGAGTAGGTGTGATTCAATTAAAGAATATATGTGGAACGGGTATAACTCAGTGGATTAGCACCTGCTTCACGTGTGCGAGGTCCTGGGCTCAATCCCCGGTACCTCTTTGAAAAAAAAATGTATGTATGTATATATATCCATGTTTTAGAAAGGTGAGTGGGTGAGTGATTGAGGAGTATAACTTGAAACAAAATGAACAATGATTATAAAGGGAGTACTTTTAAAAATATGGCTCTAAGCATAATTAGAAAAGAGAATTCCATAAATGCTTTTGATAACATTATCTTTGATTTTCCAAAGTGTATATTTTGAAAGGTAATACTCTCAGATATATATATATTCTGGTATGACTATACTATGTAAATTCTAGTAGGTTATACATTCTAGTATGTTGAAATATACATGTCCACAGACCCACAAACACAGTCATTACTTAATATTTGTGAATCTTATGTTGCTATGCTATTGGGAGTAAGTGCTATACAACATAACCTAAAATTCTCTAGAAAGTGTTTGTGGCCACATTTCCCAGCTGATATTCTGCACTTTATGTAGTTTTTCTGTTGAAAATTGTTCTGGATTTCTCACAGCACCTTTAAAATGCTAACGTATCTCTTGGATTTCCAAGATGATATGATATATATCATGTTTCATTTATTTGACAATTTGACTACAGAATTAATTGCCGATGTTTAAGCATCTCCTATAATAAGAGCGCTGACTTTGGAAATGCTGCTTGAGATATTAAAAAGTCCAGTGTTCCCGAGCTGTGGTAGAGCACTTTCAATACATGGCAGTGAGCCCAGACACCTTTTATTTTTCATTTTCACCTCCTTAGTGCATGGCTTCCATGTGGTCACAAAACATCGGCCAACATTCTATTCAAAATGTCCTTCCAGGGGAGTGGATGTGGCTCAAGTGGTTGAGCACCTGCTTCCCACGTGGGAAGTCCTGAGTTTGGTTCCTGGTGCCTCCGAAAAACGAAAAAGCAAACAACAAGCAAACAAACAAAAAAACCAACTCAGGAGAGCCAGTGTGGCTGCCTCAGTGGTTAAGCACCAGCTTCCCACATATGATACCTTGAGTTCAATTCAGGTCCCCAGTACCCACCCCCACCCCCCTCAAAAAAAAGTCCCTCCAAGGAGAGAGAACATGGAAGAATTGGGGAAAATGTCATTAGGCTATGCCTTCCAACAGAGTCATATCCTTTTAAAAAGAGTTTTCTTAGAAGCTTTACCCAATAACTTCTGTTTCTGTTGGTCATTCTTACTTGCAAAGGAAGCTGGGAATTGTAGGTTTTTTTATGCTGGGCACTTTGCTATCCCAAAACAAATTGACAGTAGATATTACGGGAGCAGATTACTGTTCTTTGCCAGACCTCCTAACATCTGATCTCCATGTGTTTCCAGTTTAGTGGAATTTGGTTATGGTAAGCAGAAGGAAATTATGGAAAGACCATATTCCAAGGTTTGTTGTTTTGGCTTAGTTTTATTGACTTACCACTTGATATGTAGCACATAAATGATGTTGGTAAAGTGCCTTGCACCTAGTGGATTTTTAAGAAACTGGATTTACTCTCCCTGGAGGCCAGTTCACAGCCATTAAGACCATTTGGTACATTTCTTTTATGCTTTGCTTTGTTTGATACTTAATTCTTTGTAATGTAATGACATACAGCTTTTTAAAAGTCAGCATTTGGCTTACCATTGAGCTATTAAATTGAATTATTAACTTTTAACAAGACAGCATTAATGTCTATTTATATGCATTTTTAAGTGTTTAGTTTTTGTGGAAACTGAATTCAGGTAGTATCAGGATTTGTTTATTCACATTCAAACATAAATTAGGAAGCACAGTGTAATAGAGAGAGCACAGATTTTGAATTCGGATAGTCCTTGGTTTAAGTTTTTAGCTTTTTTGCTAATTGGGGTGATTTAGGATTAATAATTGAATCTCTGTGTCTGATCTGTAAAATGGAAGTAATACCTATTCCCTAAGATTTCTTGTTTTGTTTTGTCTTGTTTTCCTTAGGAGGTACCAGGGATTGAACCCAGGACCTCATACATGCCAAGCTGGCACTCAACCACTAAGCTATACCCAGTCTCCTATTCCATAAGGCATTTTTTTTTTTTGAGGTTTCTGGGGCCCCAGGACCTCGTATATGGGAATCCAGTGCTCAACCACTGACCCACATTGGCTTCCCTGAGTTGGTTTTCTTGTTTGTTTTGCTTGTTGTTTATTTTCGTTTTTTCAGGAGGCACCAGGAACCAAACCCAGGACCTCCCATATGGGAGGTGGGAGCTCAACCTCTTGAGCCATATCTACTCTTCCATAAGGTTTTGTGAGTTTATTTCTGAGTCATTAGACATGTAAAATGATTGGGTACAGCCCACTGATTCAGTGTATAAGAATTCTTTACCATTTACTTCCCTCTTCAACCATATATATTGTGCAATCTAATAAATCTAATTAATAATGCTGAGAGAAAACCGTAATTCATCTCTTTATCACCCAGATTTTAGCCTCTGCAGTTTATATCATTTTGATTAGATCACTGGCTGTACTATATCAGATTGTTACATATGTGAGATATATTTAGGCATGGTAGATATGGGTCTGCTATATAGAAGCCACTTTAAGACTAAAATGGTTGACATCTTAAAGGAAATAAAATAGGTAAATCTGCCATGCCCCCCTGAATATGTGAAAAATATGGAAATTGGTAGAAAAATACCCACAGAATTGTTCTATTCTTTATAGTAGTAACGATTAGAGATGTTTTACAAATAATATAAATTTAATTTTGTGTTGAATGTCATTTTTGGTTTCTTGTCTAAACTAATTATGTAACTGTAAAGTACTTGTATTTATCTGACCACTCTGTGTTCAGAATCATTCTGTATGTATTTTGAAAGATACTGAAAAAGAAAAAGAAAAATGGTTACTACCCAAAACTTAAAATCCAGTTTAAAAAAAACAAACAACAACAACAAAAAAAAACACAGATAGGAAAGGTAGGAAAAACAATAAGTACAGTAAAAATTTTAAGGAAAAAAATGTGGTTTTATTTAAAATGGGGAAGAGAGTTTAAGCTAAATCTTGAAGAAGTAGGGTTTGGATTTAGATGTCTGGAGATGAGCATGGTGTATCCTAGAGCAGAAGAAAAGTTATGAGTAAGTAAATTCAGCAGAAAGGACATGTTTTAAAACATGGGCTGAAGATGCCATGTAAAAGTGATAAAAGGAAGGGTTCAGAGAAGGGAATACCTAAAGACTAACAGAATGGAAAATATAACGCTAAAGAAACTGCAGTGGGAGATTCTTTAAAAGAGTACGTGATCAACATTGCCAGATGCCACAAGGAGCCAAAGGTAGAAGCTAAAAAAAAGAAATAGAAGGCCTATGCGATCAGTTGATTTTACTGCTAGGAAAGAAGTAGAAACAGAGGGTATTTGGTGGCAAAATAGATTAGAGTTAGATGATCTAGGAGATTTCATAAGGTCAGGAAAACTTTTCTTTTTAAAATTAAAGATGGTGAAAGAACAGGCCTTATGAGATGAAGAGATTTAAAATGTCAGGCATAGTGACAAGGAATAAACTTTTATGAGGCTCTGTCTAGATGGGAAGGGATGAGGTGGAGTTGTTAGATTTGGTTATGAGGAGAACAATTTTTTCCCTGTAAGATTGAAGGTGGGAAGATAGATGTGTGCCTGTTGATGAATAGAAATGAAAATAAAAGTTATAAAAGAATTTACACTTGTCTCCAGAAAGCACGTTGTGGCAGGCACGACCTTCCCTGCCCATGGCGGCAAGATAATCTGCCTTCAAGTATGACTTGGGTAGTGGTGAAGAATTGGAAGTTGAGGAGAAGAGTTTGGAATAATTGCTGTTGGGGAAGGTAATGTGAGGTTGATAAGGGATTTATAAGCCTTATCCGTTTGAAGTTGGACAATTTGAACAGCAATGGTCCCAGGCCACAGCTATAGAAAATGAAGAGTATAGGATAAGGATTATTGTAGTCTCTGGTGGTCAAGTAAAATATAGGGCCTAGAGTAATGAGGAAACCACCTAGGCTGGGAAGATTGGGTGAAATGGAAAATGATTTTACTTAGTGCTTTCTGATTTTGCTAATAAGCTACTTACTGAATCAATAAACATGTATCAGTTATTGTTAGAACACTTTGTTAGAACAAGCTGACAAAGGATTTTGATTCCAAATGAAGTGTGTGATTTTTGTTCAATTGAAAATGTTATATGGATTAGTTTACTGCTTAGTAAATTTATGCTGAGATTGAGGATTGTATTTAAAATGAGCCACCTAAGCTATAAATACAGAAAATCTGTTTAAATGAAAATCCAGCCTGTGGTTTAATATTCTGCTATAGTAGTTGAGTTTCTTTGCCCCTAGTGTGACTTTACAGTTAGCCTCTATGTTTATTTATTAACTATGATAATTATCACTAGGATCCAAATTTGAAATCAATTGGGAAAGTTTTCTGCAAATTGCTTTGGCTACAAAAGAATTTTTCATTCTCTCCTTAAAAATTGGCATTATACTTGTCAGCTAACTAAAAAGTTTTTGAAATGAGCACCATCTTTCCATCACAAATTCAAATGAATGGTTTATTTGGTATGTTGTCAAGTGTGATGTAAGAAATACAATTCAGTAAATATATTTTGTATTTTACCTACTCAGGACATGATTTTTAGAAATCCCTGAATGAATATATTACAAAACTCATTGCCTATCAAAAGTACCTAGTTAATTGTCAAAAGTCACCTAGTTAGTTGTTAAGTAACATCAAAATTCAGTGTAGTCCTCTAAAAGTTGTATCTTAGGTGACCAAATTATCTGAAGGATTAACTGTCATCGCATTGATTAATAAAAGTGTACGTGATGGTGGCTGGTACAGTTTCCTTTTTCTGCTACTTTTTGTATTACAGAATAATTTAAATGCTCTTTCACTACCTTAATGAGAGACATTACAAAGATTTTCATATCTCTCTAAATATTTTAACAATAAGGTTTTTAGATTGTTCTGAACATTATTTAAAAAGCTACCTATGATACAGGGGTTTATAAGTATGCATTTGGGCCATCATAATCTGTAGATTAAGCAATACTTTATATACAACCCACACACATATTTATGGCTTTGAAAACACCTATTTGAACACTGAAAATGGTTTTAGTGATAATGTAGTTACTATCATCATATTTACTGTGTGCAAGGTAATATTTTAAGAACTTGACACAGGATCTTTATTCTTTTTTTTTTTAATAAGATTTAATTTTTAAAATTAATTTATTCCCCCGCCCCCCATTGTTTTGCTCTCAATGCCTACTCTCTGTGTGTTCATCTGTGTCTGCTGGTCTTCTCTCTTTTTTTTTTAAAGATGTATTTATTTTTTTAATTACATTCCCC
>PVKH010037784.1:0-11404 GCA_004027955.1 Chaetophractus vellerosus | reverse complement strand
CCCAACACTCTTGGAGGGTGAGGTCTGAAGCTTGGTCGACACCCAGATGCTTGATGAGGATGGAACCAAGAAAATGGCCATTGGGCAAGCCTGTGGAAAGGGTGGGTTCCCATGTGACCCCAAGGAGAAGAAACCATCGTCTTAAGAATGACTCTCAGACTTTGAAATTGAATGGAGGATGCCCCACAGGTTTACTGAACTGTAGAGGATTCATGACTTATGTTTAACATACCAATTGCTCCCTATGATAATGAAAATGTTTATTCTTTGCCTTTCCATTTCTGTATTGGAAGCAGATAAATAGTTTTGTAAGGTTCAGAGGTCTATAGCAGACAGGATTTTGCCTGAAGACAAACCGTATTTCTTTGAAGTGGTTATGATATGATTTTGAACTTGCATTGTCACTGATTTAAGGTTTTTTAAATATTGTAATGTATTTTTGGAATTCAGAGGATGGAGTGTAGCCATTTGATGTAATTATGAATTCCAAAAACTGATATTGAATCATGCTTGTAAACTTATCTGTTATTCTGGGCATGATTAAGTTATGATTAAGACGTTGACTGGGCCATGTCAGTAGGGCGTTGAGCCCCACCCCTTGGTGGGTGGGGCAATTGAATATAAAAGGCAAGGCAAAGGACAGAGGGAGCCAATTTGAAAAGCAGATTTGAGAAGCAGTTCTGATGTTGGAGAGGACACCCCAGGAGAAGAGAAGTGAACTGTTCACCTGATAGTCTACAGCTGACCTTATGGAGGAAGTGGAAGAGCTAAACCTGGAGAGAAATGCAGCCCCGGGAATAGAGGAACCCAAGAATCCTGAACCCTGGCAAACGTCGGCAGCTGTCTTGCTCCAACACGTGGCAATGGACTTTGGTGAGGGAAGAAACTTATGCTTTGTGGCCTGGTAACTGTAAGCTTCTACCCCAAATAAATACCTTTTATAAAGACCAACCAATTATTGGTATATTTGCAAAGGCACCCCTTTGGCTGACTAATACACAAATATTAGCTTCTCATAAGTACTCTTCCCCTGGCTTGTCCATGTCTACAAATCAGCCTTCCTTCACTTTAATTGCTGGCTTTTAAATTATGTTTTGTCTTTCAAAAATAAATTGTGAATTGGCTTCTTAATTATATGAGAATAGTAACCAGCCAGACTTTTCTATGAGTTATTCTACAGGAAACTGTCTCTATGGGAATCACAGAAGGGGGAAAAAGCCTTCAATGAGTTTTCAAAAGAAAAATGTATATGTGGGAGGTTGTGGGAGGTGGGGCATATGGGTACCCCTAAAATTTTTGTGTAACATTTATGTAATCTATGTATCTTTAAAAAATTTAATTTAAAAAATAAAATAAAAAGAAGAGGTGGGAAGAAGGTGCTAGAAAAGAACACTTCCTCTCTCCTTAAAATACCTAAAACTACGCAGCACTCATTCTGCAGCAAGCCCATAGTCCATGCCTCACATCATGTACTTTTCTTGTTTTCTTGTTTCTTAAACTCTTTACTTCCTTGTCTACACTAAAAAAAAAACAAAAAAACCCTAAAATTTCTGGCACTAGAGGAACATGCCAACACCCAAATGTGGTCTCTGATGGAGGATAAATTATTAGCACTTTGTCATCAGGTCGTTGGTCCGTCTTTCTGATCTGGGGATATAATAGAACTGTGTACTCACTTAGGTGCTTTCCTTTACCTCTGATACCTTCTTACCATTGGACTGAACCTATTATTTCTTTAGAGACCAGAATGAAATCAACAGAAGATCTTAACATAAACTCTGGAAGGTGCTGGCTAAATGGCAATGTGGACAGTAAGAAAAAAAATTAGGCACTTAAAAAATATATATGTGTTTGTGCATGTATATATATATTTTATATATGTAATATATATATATATACATGCATATACATTTAAATTATACATATTTTCCCAAACTGCTACAAAATTATAATCGGTGGTAGTGTTTAATTTTTATTAATTATTAAATTGTAAAATAAACCAATTTTTAATCTGAATCTCTGAAGACAAAGATAAAGTCATTAATCACTTTGCTTCAGAGAATTATGAAATTCCAAAGTTAGAAGGGCCCATTTCACAGATAATTTCAACCACTTGAGCTACGTCTGCTCCCCTAACAGATAATTTCAAACCATCAAAAATAAGAAAGATGCAATTACCATTTTCAGGTTTAGAATTGTTGATAGATAGTTGAGTTACTGCTATTTTAGTAACCTATTCCACCAGCATCTTGCTTTCTCAAAGATTTGAGAAATGTTACTTTTAACCTTTCTCTTTTCTGTTTTGTTTTGTTTTATCTCTTCCTCTTCTGAGATGGTATGCAGTGAGGAAAGGTAGTAGTGAACAATAGCAGTTGTTTCTTAAGAAGAAGGACCAGAAGAGTTTATCCACATTTTTCTCTTTTTTTTTTTTTTGGGAGGGGGGGGCAGATACTTTCTTGAGGGATCTAATTTTTATTGTTTACTACTAAAATAATTAATCTGTAAATTGAAACACAGTTTCTATTCCTAGAGGATTTATGGCGCTCTTCTCAGCTCAGTGAGAATCAAGCCTATCATTGAAAGTAGTTTTGTTAAAGATTGTGCTTTAGTTTTGCTTCTGCCTCTGAAATGAATAGACTCCTGCAAAAAAATACAACTGTAAATCCCCACTTTTATGGATCAGCCTACTCTGTCTAATGGATATTTTTATGGTGAAAAACAATTTTCTAATTCACCTATTTAATATATATAGGTCTCAGGGCCCTAATTTATCAGGTCAGATTTAGTACAGTGAAACAGTATGCATACTAGGGGAGTTCTGTGTTTTTCTAATAAACAATTGATCTTAAGACAAAAACATAAAGAGGGTTTAAAGAAGTGTATTGAAAATTACACATGATTAAAAAGCCAAAAGAGATATTTCTAAGCTTTAGCAGTTCCAAAGAAACTATGGTCTTAGTGCAAACTATCTTGCATTGATTAACAGTATAATATTTGGCTATTTCTAATCTTTTAATAAAAAACAATCAGATGTTGTATGAAGGTTCTTTAGTTTACAGCTGATCAACATAACCCTATCATAAAATTCTATTTAAGTAAATTATCCTATGTCCTGAAAAATAAATTCATTTCCTAAGAAAAGCAATTTTCCAAGACAATGGCTTGTTCCCAGAAGAATAAAGCTTAATTTTAATTTTGTAATGTGGAATTTTATTAAAATATGTATGAGCCGAAAAAAAAATGTGGTTTTACTGTAAACGGGAAGCCAGGATGCTGAAACAGTTCAAAGATTCTTGCTTTGACAAAGTATTCCATTGTTAAGAGTTCTTTCAATTCCAGACAGCAGTGAATGAGCCCTTATGAATTCTGGTAGAAAAATCACATGAAAAGCAAGTATCAACAGTATCTGGGATGAAAATATAGGGTCGTTTTTTCAGAACAGTATAATTCTCTGGCTGTTCATTATATAATGCTAAGTAAAGAAATGTGAAGAGCATAATTTGTGAAATTGATAGGTATAGTACTTATCCTTTATTTCCAAAATATTCACAATCATTTTGTAATATTACATTGCAAACTCTAAAGGAAAATTCGCTGATAGCATTTGTGACTAGGAAATTTCATAAGGAATCATAAAAATCTATTTTTTATAGGAAAATTCTAATACACGAACTTAAAATTTTATAAGAGAAAAGCTTTTCTTCCTATTTGAGCAGTAGTATCTCTTTACCTTTTTGAATTTAAAAAAGGCAGAATATAAAAATCTCTATTTTCTTCACTTTAAATTCATTATCTACTACAAAAATGATTCAGCTAATGCCACATTTTCATATTATTGAAAACAAAATTGCTGCTCTATTTATTTCATTTCTGTGAAATGTAAGAATTTCTCTTTCTTTAGATGAAATCCGTAATTTAACACTGGAAAGATTCATGTGAAACTTTTTTTCAAGATCCTAAGTTCACTTTTTGGTTTTCTTTCTTAGAACAAGAGTCATCCCAACATATAATTGAGCATTCATTCCCTCAACAAATATTACTTGACTGTCTATTGTGTGCAAGCATTGAGCAAGGTGCTATCAATCTCTTGTTTAGTTATAGATATTGCAAATATCTTCTTCTCTATCATCTGGAAGGTTTTTCATGTTTTGTTTTTTTTTCGCTAGAGATGTAGAGGGATAAATCTAAAGGAAACCAGAACCCCTCAAATGAAGCCTCTTATCCACTGGTCCTGTAGGCATAATGCCTGAAGGCAATGAATATCTTTAAATGGCCTTTTCCACAGGGGCTGCATTACTAAAAGGCTCCTTAGAGTAAGAATCCACAGCATATATCATGAGTGTTTTCTTTTTTTTTTTCTTTTAAATTTCCAAAATGCTCTCATATTCCACTTTAGTACTTCAATCTTTCTTTCATATGCCTCCCTTGTAATCTTCAGACATTATGGCTCCAAAATCCATATTTGGGGGCAAGTTTCCAGCAAATAGTTTACCAGTTATGAGCAGTTAGGCTTTCAGAGTTTAAAAAAATATCACTGGGCATTATTTACATTGTGTGATCATATGATATTTCAAAATCTTCATTGTGATAGTATGATAGTCAATGATAATTTCCCCCCAAAACATCTTTAAGTCAAGATGAAATATAAAAATAAATTTAAAGTGTTTTTGAACTACTACTACATATACAATACTGTGTTAGACATAGTGTGGGGATATGAAGGTGAAGGAAAATAAATCCAAATAAAACAGATAGTAATGTTCCTCTAGAAGTTAAATTGAATATATTCACTCATTCATTACCAAAATTCATTTGTTGAATAGTATATGGAACAAAAAGTGTCTGACACATAAAAGGTGTTCAATAAATACTTGATAAATCAATGAATGAATGAACATAATTATAGCATTTTTTAAAAACTGTAGAAGAGACACCCTCCAGATGCTGTGGAATCTCAGAGAAAGGGCATCTAATTTAACTTGAGAAGACTGGGAATTGTTCCCTTGAATATTTCTGAAATATGAAAGGAATTTCCAGGTAAAGAGAACAAGGAGAAGGGCATTTCAGGCATCTCCCTTTAAAAATGTGTGGAAAGTAGGAAGTAGCCTGGAATGTACAGGGCAATTCACACAATTTAGTATGGCTGGAACTTGGAGTGAGGGACAGGAAGAAGCAGGAGCTAAATTTGGATATGAGTTTGTACTTTGATGAAAAGCCACTGAAAGATTTTTAACATGGTCTGAGCTGGTTTTAAGGTAGGTCATTCTGTCTTGGTGAAGGCTGAATTTGAAAGCATTTAGACTGAAGATAGGATGACCGATTAAGAATATTTCACAGTAAAATAGAAGAGATTGTGAAGTCCTGAACTATAGATGGAAAAGAGTTATCTCAAAAGATATTCAGAAAGCATAAATTAGGGCTTAATGATTGATTGGATATGGGTGGGAAATGAGGAAGAAGTCAAGGATGACTCCTAGATTTCTACCTTGGATGACTGAATGAATGGATAGTGCTAAGACAGAGATACAAAATTAGGAGAAAGTTTACCTGAGAGGATAATGTATTTTTAGTTATGTTGAAGTTTTAATGCCTCTGGAACTTTCAAGTAAAGATGTACAGTAGTAAAAATCCCACAGTTGAATAAGAAAAGTTCAATAATAATGCAGGTAGACTGTGATAAGCACCCAAAAAATGATTCAGATAACAGGATTTCAGAGTAGGCAGAGATCACTGTGGTCCAAGGGACTCAGAGAGCTAATGGGATTCAACTGAATCTTGAAGGATGGGCAATATGCCAATAAGATGCAGGAGAGCATTCTGTGACCAGCTCACAATAGTATCTTTTCTTTTCTTTTAGGAGGTACCAGGCATTGAACCAGACCTCATACATGGGAAGCAGGTGCTCCAACCACTGAGCTACACCTGCTCCCCAATAGTGTCTTTAATAGGCTACATATTTGCAGGGCTGTGGGACTCTGAATTCATAAGCCTAGGGTTGAGAGCAAGAGAGGGGAGGAAATTTGGACTGGATGGTGCTGGATATGCTGTAAAGCTGTTCCCTTTCCTGAGAACCCTGACTCACCATCTAAAGTGTGCTTTTTAAAAAAGACTGTGATGATCCTATCTTACTTGGTGAAAGTGGGGAAGAACGTGTCAAGAAAAGTCCCCTAGAAATGGCAATATACAGAGTCAAAACTGGAAGTTATATCATGATTCAGAGGGTCCGGAGGCTTAGGGTGTGAGGACTTGAATAGCCTCCAGCTAATTGGAGGGTTAGGATAAGACTTAGCTTTGGAACAGTAGATAGGAGACTTTGGACAGCAAGACACATTACATACTCCACCAATGGATCCAAATTATAGAAATGTATTAAATAATAAATGAGAATCACTGGGGGGGGGCAGTGAAAAGAGTAGTCAGGCTTAAGTAAAGCTAAATGTGTTTGAGAAGTGGGAAATAAAGTTGGGAAGGTCTTTGGTTGGAAGCCCTGAATTCCAAGATAAGTAGATTAGACCTTGTCACACCAACTCACTGAGAGTTCATTTGTTTGTTAGTTTCCTTTAGAAGGAGACTTGATTTTAAAAATCTATTCGAGGAAAATGAACCTGGAAACAACATCCAGGATAAATGGAATGGGGGGGAATGGAGGCCAGAAAGACAATGAGTGGGCTTTGACAGTGTCCAGACATGAGGTAATGAGGGCTGGGATGAGGGCACAGGGTCTGGAAATTGAAAAAATGGAACATTTATCATATGTATTTTTAAAATCTGTGTCAGTGCCAGGCTCAATAGTCGTCTTTACCTTTTCCAGTGTGTACTGAAACAAAAAAAAAAGTTTCATCCAAGCACAATAATTAAGATTATGACATAATTTCAAGAATATAATTAGATATATTTACTTTGTATTATAACTTTTTATATATGACACAAGTTCAAAGTCATAAACATGCATTTAAATTTACGGGAATCTTTTGTTTGTTTGTTACATATCCCCCCCTTTCTGCTTGTTCTTGCTGTGTTCTTTTTTTTTTTTTTTTTGCGTTCTGCGTCTGCTTTGTCTCCCCTTGCTGCGGCAACACACCAAGTCAGCTCACCACACAGGTGGCCTGCCCTGCTTGTGGGTGGCTCTGCTCTGTTCATGGGCGACTTGCCCTGCCCGTGGCGGCTTTTTGCCCTGCCCACGGCGGCTCTGCCCCACCCATGGCGGCTTGCCCTCTCAAGGCGGTCTGCCCGCTCGGAGAGGCCCCAGGAACCGAACCCGGGGCCTCCCATGTGGTGAACCTGTGCCGTATCCACTGGGCTACAGCCGGCCCCTATAGGAATCTTAAAATGCTCAGTAGATCAGTGCTTCCAAAACTAATTTAGTAATAATTCATAGGATTTCTATATTTTTCCAGATGTATCATAAAATTCTCAGAATGTTATCATAATAAAAATAAACTGCCTGAGTCTAAATTTAAGTGATAACATATAAAATTATCAAAATTTCCAGGTTTCAACAAAAGGTTACAAAATGTACAATTAACAGGAAACTATGACCCAGGCAAAGGAGACAATTAAACATTAGAAATCATCAATGAGGAGGACCAGCCCTGGGACATAATAGACAAAGACTTTTTTAAATGTCCTAAGTATGTTCCAAGACCTAAAGGGGAAAAATCATGGACAAAGAACTAAGAAAAAAAATTTTTTTAATGATAGATTAACACAAAGAGACAATCAGTAGAGAAATGGAAATTATGAAAAGGAACCAAAACTAGCTGAAGACCCCAGTAACAGAAAATAAAAATACCCTAGAGGGTTTCGACAAAAGACTAGACTTGGCAGAAGAAAGAATCAGTGAACTTGAAGGTAAGATGTTTGAAAACATTAGGAGCAGAAAGAAGAAAAAATGAAAACATTAGGAGCAGAAAGAGGAAAAAATGAAGAAAAATGAATAGGTCATGAGGAACCTGTGGGACACCATCAAGCATACCAATGTATGCAGTGTGGGAGTCCCACAAGGGAAAGAAAGAAAGAGAAAGGGGGGGGGGGAGGAAGGAAAGGGACAGAGAGAATATTTAAAGAAACAATGGCTGAAAATTTCCCAAATTTAATGAAAGACATGAAATACACAGTATATAGACCCACACTGCAGCATGTTAAAATGTCTGTCAAATGCCAAAGATTGAGAGAATTCTGAAAGTCATAAGAGAGAAGCAACATATCATGTACAAGGGAACCTAAATAAGATTAAATGTCAATTTCTCATCAGAAATCATAGACAAGAAGGCAGTGGGGTAACATATTTAAAGTTCTGAAAGTAAAAAATTATACCAAGAATTCTTTATCTGGAAAAATTGTTCTTCAAAAATGTAGGAGTGATTAAGACATTTCCAGATAAACAAAAGCTGAGGGAGTTCATCACTCCTGTAAGAGATGGTAAAGAGAATTCTGCAGGTAGAAATGAAAGGACAATAGACAATAGATTTACATTCTTCTTTGCATGAAGAAATAAAGATCTCCTACCAGAATAATAACTTGGTTAAATATAAATGGCAGTACTATTGTATTTTTAGTTTATAACTCCATTTTTTATTTCCTACAGGATCTAAAAGGCAAATGTATAAAATGTAATGGCAAATCAGTATATAAACATGTAATTCATGAAAAGAACTACATAAAAGTGGAAGGAATGGAGGGGTATAGGAACATAATTTGTGTATACTGTTAAAATTAAGTTGGTATCAAAGCAAATGAGCTTGTTACAGATTTAGGACGTTAAATTTAAGCCCCATGGTAACTACAATGAAAACATCAGGGGCATATGCAAGCTCATAGAGATAGAAATTAGAATACACGTTGCCAGGGGTGAGGGGCAGGGGGAATGGGGAGTTAATGCATAATGGTTGTAGGGTTTCTGTTTGAGGAGATGGGAAAGTTTTAGTAATAGAAGGCAGTGAGGGTACCACAATATTGTGAATGTGATTAATCCTTTTGAAAGGTATGCGTGGTTGAGATGGGAAAGTTTATGTTTATACATGTAAATAAATAATAGATATGCAAATATATAACTCAGTGCTGTATATCCACAATTAAAAATCAGAAAGCAACGAAGGAGGCAATGACAATTAAATGCAATACATGGTCTTGGATAGGATCTAGCAAGGGAGGAAAAAAGGTTCAAAGAGCCATTATTGGGGCATATGAAAAAAAATGGAATAAAGATTATACTTTAATAAAATAATACTTGTGAGCAGTGATTCACATAAAGGCTTATATTAAAATATACATAACTTGCCTATATACACAATGTTAGGGGAAATTTTTGAACTTTTGTAAATCCATGTAACATCTTAATGTATTCTGCAATGTTATCCTTACAGTCATGAAGTAATGCAAGCTAGGTGATAAACTTATGTTCTTAAACTGGAATTGATCACTTTGAGATGGTTACTTTGTCAAGTTTACTTTTACCTCATCAAGAATCAATCTTGTCTAACATGATACTGTTATATTAATATGCAAGATTTGTGTGCTGTTTTCCCCCTCTGCTTCAGAGGAAATGTTGCAGAGTCTAATGATGAATTTCTGTGGGCAGTATTAATAAAATTTAAATGCACCCAAAAATATATGCAAATATTTAGAGTAACACTACTTTGGGAGTGAAAGTCTTTGGAAAGGGTTTTTGGACCTAATGATTTTGGAATTTCTGAAGACTTTGGACTGTAAGCCTTGGTGAGGTACCTAAGTGAGACACCGAGTACACCTCTCAGGCCTAGCCATATGGAGATTCACAGAGATGTAGGGAGATAGGAGAGCAATGCAGAAAGTTTGTTAAGGATGTGAAAAAATATTCATTTTCCCTATTTTGAAGGTTTTTTTTCAGGATTTCTTTACACCTGGAATAGGGAAGTAAACCCTGCGTTCTTTCCTCTTTTCTTTCTCCTCTTTCTCCTCCCCCTTCTCCCTACTCAACTACATAATTCCATTTGCAGATTTGTAATACAAGCTTAAACCTTTAGAATTATAATTCAACTATTTTATGGCTTAAATATTTTACCTCAGAAAGGAATCACCTTTTGATTTACTTTATTTCTTTGGAAAATTTATTCTAAGCTGTGAACAACAAATATACAAAAGAACTTTCACGATATAAATATTGTTGTAAGATATTGAAATTGCATGATTGTGTAAGTGCCTGAATTTGTATGTGTATATGTGTCTGCCTACCTCTCTATTCATCTCTATACATGAAAGAGATATGTCTATGAGGTCTTAGAGATCAGGAGCCATCTAGACCAAGTTCATCAATGTATATTGCTAGGTCCATGTGTACCGGCAATCACTTAAGGTGATATTTAAAATACAGATTCCTAAATACATGGATCAAAATCTCTGGATTTGGAAAGAAAAACATAGATTTTCCACCAGTGGTTTTCTGGAACCCTCAACATTGATAACCACTTATTTGTATTATGAAGAGGAAAAGGATATACTATATAATAGAGACCTAGTAATATAACATAGCAGTATAAGATTTTATAGTGCATCAAAATTCATTTGGTTTTGTAATAGTCAAAGTTGATTTCATCATGGAAGAGGGCTATTGAATTGTTTTTATTCCTGTGTTTGGAAATCATATTAGCACTTTAAATAGAAAGTTTGAAAAGGGTATTAATTTCTGCCTGGCCTGAATTCTTCACATGTTTTTCATGGGAGATGTTGACTTGGGTCTGTTGTGATGACACCAGACTTTAAAATCTCCATTTAAGACAATGTAAAAAAGATTAATATAATAATAACAACAACAATAATAATACCAACATTTACTGAGTATCCATTAAGTTCCATGCATTGAACTAAGGTCTTCATATTCACTAATAAATGAGCTCATTCTCCAAACTATCCTATAAGGTATTACTAATATTATCTCCAATTTCCAGATGAGAAAACTGAGGCTTAGAGATATTAATAATTACCCAAGGTCATATATCTAAGAGCATAAGGGCTGGAATATACCCAAGTCTGTCTGATTCCAGAGTCCACACCATTGACAACTGTGCCATAATCTCTCCTGAGTGTGGCTAAGCAAACATCTGACCCAGCTGTTTGGAGAAGTAAGGAGGGCTAGCTTCCAGACAGTCTGTATTCCTTTGGGGGGGGGGGGCGGAGATGGATCATGAGGACTGCCTTAGAACTGTACAGAACAAAACAGAAATTTAGACACTATTAAAGCTGAAAAAGGGTTCAGTGACCATCTCTAGAGATAGTATGGGGAAGTTACCCAACCTCTTTTAGAAAAGAGATCAAGGAACAGAAAGATTAAATGGCTTGCCTAAGATCACACTTCTTGTTAAAGATCTATTTACCTTATGCTAGGCTTGGATAAGAACCAGACACACATTTTTTCTTACTAGAGAAG
>PVKH010037783.1:0-11429 GCA_004027955.1 Chaetophractus vellerosus | reverse complement strand
TTTTCACTTTCTTTTCTAAGGAGCTTTAGGTTACAGAAAAGTCACATAGAAAATATAGGGGGTTCCCAATTACCCCAACTCCTCACCCTCTATATCCTCCCCTGCCAATAATATCCTACATGACTATGGTACATTTGTTAAAATTGATGAACAAATATTGAAGCATTACTATTAAACATGGTCAATAGTTTACATTAAGGTTTACATCTTGCACTGTATACTTTTATAGGTTCTGACAAAATATATAATGTCCTGTATCCATAAATACAACAAGGTCAGGCAAAACAATTCCAATCCCTCTAAAATGCCCTATGTTCTACCCATTCTTCTCTCCCCCTTCCCTTGGAATCAATGGCAATCAATAAGTTTCAAAATTTTAAGACTAAGGTTCTTAGTTACAGGCATTAATATTGAGGGCTTGACATACTGTTCTTCAGTATGTCAAGTGCTTTATTAAGCACTGCCTATGTACTTTAGAGATTCTTGCCCCTCTATTTGAGAAAGTGACAGGACTCCCCAGGAGGGGAGTTTAATATTTTCTTGTTTATTGTGGACGTATCCACCCATTGGAATAACACCCTATGACAAGATAAACACTTCCATATTCCATAGAAGCATGCCTTAGGTGCACCCTTTCCCACACATCCCCTCACCACTGATGCCCTTCACCGGTGACCTTCCCCTGCTATAGTTGCCAAAAGAACATTCCCACCATTGTAGTTTCAACCACAGTCCCACAAATCCCCAGAGTTCACCTGTTCCTTCCTCCAGCCCTCCATCCAGTTCTATGGCTGGTCCAACCCAACCCCTCCACCTCCCGTTTACCATCACATTCCAACACCATTGACCCCACTCACATCCTTGCACCACCATCACCCCCATCCTTTGCCAAATCACCCCCTTCCACCTGATCATGGGTTTTGCACTTATTGAACATTGGCTCACCAAAATCTACTCCCTTTCTGTCTCCTGATACATATCTTCCAGGATCTAGTTCTATGAGTCTGCATGATATGCTTGTGTCTATTTAATATTTTGTCATAAATGGTAATCCTGACATGCATTACTTGTAAGCTCAATCATGTCAACATTGTTTGTGCCCTTTCTGTGTGTCAGGCCTGGGGGTTCTCGATGGTTCTTGCCTACATGGAGCTTACAGTCTGCTGTGGGAGAGAGATGACATAATGGGAGCATTACATAAATGAATGCAAGATTGCAGTTGTGGCGAGTGCTATGAAGAAGCATTGGCTGTTGTGCGAATGTGTGATGGGGGGTTAGTGTAGTCAGAGACACCGTGAAGAGACAGGAGAGCTGAGACATAAGCATCTCGGGGGAGTTGTGGCAAGGAGGGGAACAAAGAGCATCCCAGGCAGGCACAGGCTGCTGAGGCCTCACGACAGGAGGCAGCACAGAGCATTTGAGGGATCCTCATCTGATGAGTGTTTGCTGAACATGGGTAGATGGAACTGAACCAGACATTGAAGGGTCTTGAAGGTCACATTAAAAAGTGCAAATTTATCTAAGTACAATGGAAAAACATTACTGTTTTGAGCAAGAGGTGATGTGATCAGTTTTGTGTGTGAAAGAAGACCTTCCTTGTCTGCACTGGAGGGACTGAGTTGTATGGGGAAAGATGCCTACAGGTAAACCATTATGAGGCAATTGCAGCATTCCGGATGACAGAGGGTGGGATCTGAGACCAGGGTGATGGAGATATGTGTATGATGGGGCTGGGGTGTAGACAGGGAGGTCAGAGATGTCTTCTCCCAGGGAGCAGTTGAGCAGCGATATAAAGAAACCCCCAGACTGTCTCCATGATGTTCATCTATGTGTCAATATTTGTACCTTCTGTCCTGTTATTATATATGGACTGGGGGTGGTCCCACCAAAATCCATCCCTTCTTACCTATACAAATGCACTCAAGCAATTCTCCCTCTGTAAATCATTCCCTCCAATAGCATCCGTTTTTGTTTTGTTTTGTTTTGTTTTGTTTTGTTTTGTTTTGTTTGTGTTTGCTTCTGGATTGTTTGCATCAGCAGTTATATCTCCCATCTTAAAATAGCTTCTTTTCTGGACTCCTTGGAGAAATGACTCCAGATCTGGGGTAGAAAATATACAAGATAACACTGAAACATCTTGTTACACCTGAGAGTGAGGAAGCTATCAAAAACTATTAGGATCACATTTAAAGGACTCAGGAGCCAGTTGAATAGGCTCTTCCAGGCCAATAATGGGCCATTTGAAATTTTGGCAAGAATAATAAGTGCAATGAATTGGAACATACCAGATAGGTTTAGATCCATGCATTACAAAGGGATATTTAAAAGTAAAATTATTGGTAACCTTTGGAGAATACTAGGAGCCAATTCATTATTTTGAAAACTGGTAAAATAAAGGGAAAGCATGAAGCATTTGTCCTGCCTTTTCTACTTGAGCTATAACTCTGGGTAGCCTAACAGCTAATGAAGGGAAGTTTCTCTTTATAGAATTTCTGCAATTAATAGATGGAGAAAGAATGATAGAATATTACCATTTTGCAACTTTTAGCAAAATAGTGGTGTATATGTATGTGTGTGTGTTTGTATGTATGTATATGTGTATGTGTGTATATATATACACACACAAATATGTATGTGTATTTATTTGTGTATATTTTTATATGTATGTGTATGTGTGTGTTCTGGATCTAATTTAGCCATACCTACCAGATACAAGTAATATAAGGGGATAAAGGGACACATTAAATGACATCAGAGTGGTATCATTTGCAAAATCTCAACCATAGGATATTCTACAGAAAAAAACAAAGTTATTTCTTCAACAAAAATTTTGTGAAAGAGAGAGACAGAGACAGAAACAGAGAGAGAAAGAGATATGGAAGAAAGACTGATAGATTAAAACAGATTTAGACAGAATAGTGGTGACCTCTGGGGGCAGTGGTTATTGACTAGGAAGAAATCTGGGGTGTTGGAAATGTCCTACATTTTTTATCTGAGTGGTGGTTATGCCAAAATTCATTGAGCTGTGTACCTTAGATTGCTGTCCTTTACTCTCTTTACTGTACACAATTTGTACTTCAATAAAAATGTAAAACACTGACTTAAGAGACATACTGACTATTTGCAATATACGGAAACCATTTGGATTCTGATTTAAATAAGCAAACTGAAAATAAATGAGACAACTTAGAGAAATGAGGACTATGACTAAATATTTGCTCATGTTAATGTATTATGGATATGTTCCTTAGTAGAGTTTCTGTCTTTTGGAGGTACGTTTAGGACTCTTTATGGATAAAATGATGTGATGTCCAGCAAGGGAGAGGCTGGAGGGACAGTACACATGAAGATTTAATTGCTCAGGAGGGCAGCAAAAGAAGGAGACTGCAGGTCTAAGACCAAAGTCCTTGGGCAGTCAAGGTGAATGTGCAGGAGTTTGGCAGCTAACAGATGGGTGGTGTATAGCTCAATGGCACAGACCTCAAATGCACAGATATTCACAAGCGGGTGGACACACAACTCTCTGAAATGGCCAGCAGATATCAGCTTCACTTCATGGCCCAGGTTGTAGCAGGCAAGAAAAGAGACACCCGCGTGCCTGACCCTACTGTAATCAGCACACACATCCTGCTCCCTAGGAAAGTTTCTTAAACATTTAATATCCATTGGTTTATTTAACTGCAGCTTGCTTTAAAATGTGTCCTCTTCCCTACTGGCTTAGCTTCCTAGAGTTTCCGTAACAATGTACCACATACTAGGTAACTTAAAACCACAGAAATATATTGGCTTGCAGTTCTGGAGGCTAGAAGTCCAAAGTCAAGACGTTATAGGAGCTGTGCTCCCTCTGAAGTCTGTAGGGAACTCTGTTCTATACTTCTCTCCTGGCTTCTGGCAGTGGCCAGTAATCCTCGACGCTGCTTGGCTTATGGCATGACTCAATCCCTGCCGCCATCATTACATGATTGCCATCTCTCTCTAAGTCTGTCTTCTCTCCCCTTCTTCTGCAGATGCCAGTCGTTTTGGACTAAGGGCCCGCTCTGCTCCGGTGTGCTTTATTTTAACTCACTCAACCCCACCTGCAAGAACCCTATTTCCAAATGAGGTCACATTCTGAGTTACTGGAGATTAGGACTTCAACATACCATTTTGGGGTACACAATTCAACTCATAACACCTACCACAGTAATATTAAAAACAATCTTGCCAATTAGAGTCCCTTTAACTGTAACAAAAAAATCTAGGATATTGAGAAAGGATCACATCAAATGAATAAATTAACTATATATTGTATTAAAATAAAAATCCTATTAATAAATTTCTATCAAGTGTCCTCACCTGGGAGGGGGCACTAGTATTATTGTAAAAGTGAATATACCAGAATTGCCCACAGTGTATCTACTATTCCTACAAGCACCAAAGGCATAAATAATGAGTTGTAATGAGGGTTGGATCACTTTGTAAATTTCCAAATAGCTATGTCCACTGAAAGAATCAAATCTGAGACTCTCTATGTTGGTTTGAGTCTTTTGTGGATCCATAAAATTAAGTTCTTAAATTGAACCTGTTGTGAAGATTAGATTAGATTAGATTAGATTATTCCACTAGGGCATAGCCCAGGGTGGGTCTTAATTCTCTTACTGGAGTCTTTTATGTATGGAGGGATAAAAAGCCTCAGACACAGGGGAAAAAGTCGCAGTTACAGAAAGAAGCCTTCTGAAGTTGAAATCAATGACTCCAGGAGAAAGAAAAGCCACAAATGGAGCGACTCAAAGCTGAAGCAACGAGGCCTGGAGGAGCTGAGATAGAGGAGTAGACCCTGCCATGTGCTTGATTGCACACAGCTGAGTCTGGAGAGAATGTGCACCTGGAGGAGAAGGCAGAGACCAGCAAAACTGCCATTGTGCCTTGCCACGTGGCAAGAGCCTAGGAGTTCCAGCAGCCAACCTTGGGTGAGACAGTATCTCTGATGATGCCTTGATTTGGACATTTTCCTCAGCCTCGAAACTGTATGCTTACAAGTTAATAAACACCCATTGTAAAAGCCAACCCATTTCTGGTAGATTGCTCTGGCAGCCTTTAGATAATTAAAACACATACCTTTTTAAGTCTTGGCTGTAGGTACTGAATGAATGAAAATTGTTTCCTTAGGCAATTCAGTATACTTAGTCTTTTACGTAGATTAAGAATACTTACCTCTTGCTCAACCTCTCTACACATTCCTATGTAGGAATAATCATAGTTAAAATGAGTGGCTTAAGCAAATACGTGTTCCTTTTTCCTCCCATATCAGGTGCCTTTTCTTGTTTCTATCTGCCATCCTTATGGGGAATCTCTCCTCCTCATGGTATCCACCTCCAGCCTCATGAGCAAGTTCCAAGCCAGAAGAGGAAAAACAAAGGGACCATGGAGCAGGGGCATTGCCCATCCCCAGAAACAAAAGTCTCCCAGACATCCCCAGAAAACTTTCACTTAGATTGCAAAGTCCAGAACCATGCCCCATCATTATACTTAGCTGCAAATGAGTCTGGAAGCATGTTTTGTTTTTTTTGTTTTGTATTTAGCTGGGTGTATTGCCATCCTAAATAAAACTAGAGATCCACTATTAAGGAAGAAGTAAAAAAATGGATATTAGGGGGAGGGGATTGGGTATAGGGGAATCCCCTATATTTTCTGCATGACTTTTCTGTAACCTAAAGCTTCTCTGAAGATAAAGCAGGAAAAAAAAAAAAAATAAGACAGAGAGAACAGACAGAAGAAATTGTCACTGTACATAAAAGATAACAGATCTTATGGTGATGAAAGCCACAATGAAAAGAATATTTTATTTTTTATTTTTGTATTTTATTTGTCATTTTATTTTTATTTTATATTTTTATTTTTTATTTTTTTGGCTTTGATTGGGGGGAGGTTTTGGATCACAGGAAGGTCACAACTGGCAGGATGGGATCATCACTGGTATGCTGTGTTGGTGATCGGGGGATGTGTGGGGATGGGTGCACCTGGGCCACGCCTCTACGGCATATGAATATGTTCAAGTGGTCATGGGGTGTTGTCTCGGTGGGTGAAGATCCACGTAATAATCAAAAGAATAATGAATTCCCATCATGGGAACTCCTGCTACACTCTCTAATAGAGCGGCAAGAATCCCCTGATTTTGAGGGCACTGCCTAGCAAAGAAGGACAGACCATTATGCCAGGCCCTTGATATTGATGGTTGTACTTAAGAACTTTATTCTTGTGAAATTGAAACTTAGCCTAGTATTATATATTGCCTGAGTTATCTTCTGATAGCCTCCTTTTTGCTCAAAAGTGGCCTCTCTCTAAGCCAAATTCAGCATATAAATATATTACCTTCCTCCCAGTGTGGGATGTGACTTCTGGGGATGAGCCTCCCTGGCACTGAGGGATTATTGCCAAGTGCCAACCAGCAATGCATTTGGAAAAAGGCCTAGACCAAAAGGGGAAATATTAAATACAAATGAATTTTTATGGCTAAGAGATTTCAAAGTGAGTCAGGAGGTCATTCCAGAGGTTACGCTTATACACATTTCAGGAGGATCTCATCAACTGCCACAGTAAACAAGGGGACTCCTGAGGGCTCTAGAGACATCCAGACACTATAGGCAGGGCAGACAATCTCAGGAATTCAGCACCCTGACAGTGAACCTTACTTTAGAATATATGCTCCCAATGTAACAGATTTAGACTCATTTATAAATTCCCTACACATGGTTCTTCTGTCCCTTTTATTTGAATGTATAATTAGCACTATATTCGTTAAATATGTGTTCCAGAGACTTAAATCTTCAGTCTGTTCATATGCTGGTTGAGCCCAGAATCTTAGCAGAGTTGCAGCACGTACTCTCCAGTTCATTGGACTTGCCCAGGACGAGTAACAAAAGGATGATGATGGACAAGTCCCATCCCAAAAAAATAGAGTATCTATAACTGCAAGCAAGACATGCCCCATGGGATCTAAGGCCCCTCTCAATCAGAAACAGAGTGGGCATCACCATCCAAAGGTCCTCAAGATTGAAGAATAAACAAACATAGGGGGTAATGCAATTATGTACTAAAGTAGACTTAATATTAGTCTAGCAATGGAAGAACTTGTCATATCGATATAAAGTCAGTGGCCCCAGAGGTTCTGAGCAGAGGGAGAAGGAAGAATAGGTATAACATGGGGCATTTGAGGGACACTGGAATTGTCCTGCATGACATTGCAATGACAGATATAGGCCATTACATGTTTTGTCAAAACCTATAAAATTGTGTGGTCCAAAGTGTAAACTATAATGTAACTATAGACCATGGTTAGCAGCAATGCTTCAGTATGTGTTCATCAATTGTAACAAATGTACCACACTAATGAAAGATGTTGTTAATGGGGGAATGTTAGGGGGGCATGTTATATTTTCAATGTAACATTTATGTAATATAAAGCGTCTTTAAAAAATTGATATTATATAGAAAAGTAGCAGTGTCTGCTATTGTGATATAATATGCTTTCTTGCTTTCTTACACACACACTCATAATTAGGTAGGTATATATATTAAAAACTGAATTATAGCAAATATTAGAAAAAATACTATTTCTCTTTTGCATCTATGTTCGAAGCTGTTACTTATTCAGAGGACATGCTGGGGGATCATTAGTTTATATTGCTTTTGCATTTATCTCAAAATATTTAAATATCTCATGACTGTCATACTCACAGGGATTTAGTCCAAATTTTCAAGGACAAGCTACTTAATTAAAGCAGAAGGCCTTACTCATTCACATCAAATTATACCCTTTGGAAAAAAAAGATGTACAACAATGGAGAAGGACATATATGCAGTGTCAAATCAGGTCTATTTTTGTATTTCTTTTTTCTTTTCTCTTTTCCCATTTTTCAAGTACATTTTCCCACAAGAACTACCCTGTATTCACTTGCCTGGGCTTCTTTCTTCATGATTGCTCACATATTCACTCTTTTCAATTTCAGAGCCTTTTGAAACAACCAGGAAATACATTTGATCTCAAAGAAATGAAAGATTTCATATTCAGCCATCCTTATGAATCCCACTGCCTTCACAGATTTAAGACATTCCCGGAGCATCAATAGAGAAAGTTTTCACAATTTTATTATTTTAATTATTTATAGTTCTCAATTATGCAAGTAATGGGCAATTTCACTACATTTACTATAGGCCTAATGCTTACAGGTCAGCATACTCATTATTTAAGCGATGTATAAAATGGAAGAGAGATACACAGTGAAGTTTATCTTTTAACTTCCCCTTGATTTTGCAGAGCCTTCACCAAGCCAGGTTCCCAGGAGGAATACCTGCAGTGCCATCCACATAACACCACTGCCCAGTGAAGAGAAGCTCAGGAAATGTAATTGATCTCCCTTGACCCAAAACATCTTTGTGGCTTGGGCCACTGCTGAGAAACTGGGCTGAATTTCTCTTGTCAAGGGAGGTTACCAAGATCTGGAAAATGCCTCAAAGGAGCATGAGGTGATGAAAGGTGCAGAAGGGAGGAACAGCTTGAGGAATGTCACAGCAGAACACAGGCAAACCTTCCCTGCTCAAAAAGAATAAATCATATTTAGGAAATGTAAGCCTCTTGGCTTCCAGAGACTTTACAAAGCACTTGCTAGTTTCGGGCTTGCAGGATGCCCATTCTCAGCTGTTGGCCTGCGTCTTAACCGTCCAGCCTCAAAACCAACCCCTCACAGTGTCCATCACCTTTGTTCAGCTCTCAACTCTACCTGGTGGGTCCAATGACAAAAACATTCTCCAATGGTATCTATAATCAGCCTCATGCCTCTTATTCTTGCTGGATAATTTATTGACAAACATGTATACTATATTCCTAGCACTAGACTGAAGAACAAGAATTTAGCTAAAGGAATCCTCATAATAATCCTATGAAATAAGTACCATTATCACTTATTGACATTATTCAGATGAGGAAGGCACAGAGGTAGTAATTTTCCCAAGGTCAGCTAAGAGTTGGGGTTGGGATTGCACCCCAGGCTTTGGGGCTCCAGGATTTAACCATGGAGCAATCATATCCCGCCTCTGTTTGGTCATGCTGGCAAATTTTACTGATCAGGAAATCCCTATGAGAGTCCTGTGATGGAAGATTGGTCAGCTTTGGCTTGGATTCCCTTTTTTAAGGTTAAGATACCATCAGATCTGTTATCAGAGTCATCAGTGGTGACTCTAACCTCACATGGCTGGCTTCATGTCCAACAAAGACGAAGGTAGACATCGAGGTCTCTAGTAACAAGACTGCCGCTGTTTCCTTCCTCTCCCAAGCAGCAAAAATGAGAGGCCTACCATTATGTCCCTCTATTCTTTTAGCTAGTTCTTCCTGGTAAAATTTGGAGACAAACCAGAAGTTTTAATACCCCAGCAACTCTTGTTACTGTCATGGTTTAGCAGAGGATACTTATTACAACTGCAAATGTTTTATTTTATTTGGAACAGGTTAGAATAAATAACCAAAGCCAATCTGTATAATGTCTTCTCAAAATAATGAAAGAAGACAGAGAATCAAGGCACTTGCATCTGTTTTTCCCCTACTTGACCACTAACTGTCTTAGAAAACTCCTCATTCCTTCTTTTTATCCTGAAGCTAATCCTGCATGCCAGGCCTCTATCAGAAGACCAATCACAATGTGGAAATACCAAAAATGAGCCCCCCCTAGAGAGGGGGCACCTAACTCAGCACTGAGGAGAGAACAGTGAACTAGCCACGGCTCATTAATAGCTCCACAACAACAAAAAAAGTGCTATAAGATCTAAGAAAAATTAAATTGTGTGATGGGACTTCAAGGAGGGTTGACCAACTAGATTATGGGGTCAGTAAATGCTTCCACAGATGAGAACAGACCAACGAGGAGGTGTCCTGAGGCTCAGTGTTTCCAGAGGTAAGCAGGGGATAAACTGGGGCAGCTGCCACTCCAGTATAACCTGAGAAAACTCACAGATGAGCTTAAAAAAGTCTGTTTATATAAGTTTTAAAACTGGTTTCTTGTTTAAATTTAAAGGAGAAAATACAAGGTTATTATAAGCCTTAAGCAGAAAAGCTAGGTGAAGGAAAACTTGCTTTCTTTTTAACTTCCTAGTTTCATTTCTAGTGGCTTTCTTCGGAGGGCAGCTTGAGCCTGAGCCTGCCAGGGTTGTTTCTGGTCATTTCTACTGGCCACTCAGCATGGGTGACTTTCATAGCTGCTGGTTCACTGCCACAAAGTGGGTGTGAAACAATGCGCCCCTTACAGCAGAGAGAAGGTTCACCTGGGACAGAACTTGATGTAGCAAAGCCCCAACTCAGAGTTGCTTTCTTCTCCTGGAAGAGGCCCCTGATGCCTCTTCAATGAACTAGCACATTTATGCCATTGTGGAATGACCACTTGAATATTCATTTCTCTGTGCAAGAAAAGCCAGTCACGGGAAATGGATGTGGCTCAAGAGATTGGGCTCCTGTCTATCATATGGGAGGTCAAGGGTTTGATTCCCAGGACCTCCTGGTGAAAGGCAAGCTGGCCTGCATGGTGAGCTGGCCTGAGCGGAGAGCTGGCCCATGTGGAGTGCTAGCTGCACAGGAGAACTGGCCCGCACAGAGAGCTGGCACATCAAGATGACACAACAAAAAGAGACACAGAGGAGAGATAGTAAGAAACACAGCAGACCAGGGAGCTAATATGGTGCAAGAGATTAAGTGCCTCTCCCACTCCGGAAGGTCCCAGGATCGCTTCCCGGTGCCACCTAAAGAGAAGACACATAGACACAGAAGAACACACAGAAAGCAGACAGAGAGCACAAAAATGGGGGGAGGGGCAGGAAATAAATAAATAAAAATAAATCTTTAAAAAAAAGAAAAGAAAGGCCAGTTGTGAAAAAAAGCTTATATCTGGAATGGCATTATGTAGTTAACCTTAATTATCTCAGTTTAGCCTCTATCTCCTTCTATTAAAAAAAAAAAAGACAATGACATGAGTTGACAATACATTTGCTGAACAGAGCTAAAAAAAATAGTGGTTGCCAAAGGAGTTCAATAAATCAAAAAGTGGGTGAGGATAGGGGATAAATAGCAATTTAATAACTTGTCCAACAACTTATACAATCAGGTTCCTGTATCTTGAGAATAAATGAAATGCTTAGACCTTCTTTCCTCTCTAGGATTCACTGGGATTTTTATAAAAACTATTATGAAGATGTATCCTTAGAAAATGCAAAAATTATGCCTACAATATAGGTAAGATATAAAAACGTGCCATATGACAGTAAGCTTTTTACAATATCGTCACATTTGTTGCTCCATCTCACTGGAATTCACTACAGAAAGTAGACTGCTCAGCCAGAACCTTTCTTTGGGCCTTCTGCTTGGGAAATTCTTTACATTCTTTATGAAACAGACAGGTATCTTTCAC
>PVKH010037782.1:0-11411 GCA_004027955.1 Chaetophractus vellerosus | reverse complement strand
ACCCTATCTACATTTATCTTAAAAATCATTTAACACATTAAGAAGAGAGGAACATTTATCCCCATTCCTCACAATATCTCCAGCTTATTTTAATTCAGTATTTAAAACAAAAGATAAATGTGGAGTTATGTAAGAAAATGGCATACATATAACCATTTTATTTATTTATTTTGAAAAAAATGAACTAAATTACAATGGGAAAATTGACTGGATGATCTAAAAAGGAAAAAACAATGGCAGTAGAAGACAAATACAAACACAGAAAGAAAAAGCAACTTCATAGAACTCGTGAAAGCAGAGGCTGAGACATGCATGATGTTTACCCTGAGCCAGATCTTTTTTCATTAATCAGCACAGGATATATGATTATGTCTTAAGAAGCTTGACCAAGATCAAGCAAGTAAATAATGGAGATGGGATTTGAAATCATGCCATTTGGCTCCAGTACCTGAAATCTTATCTAAGATATGTAATAATTATTTTGCTAGATTAATATTCTTCCGAAGTTAAATGACAAGATTCAAATAGGTGAGCTGAAAAAAAATTAAGGAAAACATTTTTAAAAGAAGTACATAAAATAAAAAAAAATTGTTGGTAATACTTTTGAATGAAAATAATAAAAATATTATTTTACTGCTATTAACCTGAGATGATAACGTAACATCACAAGACAGCCTTTATTTTGCATATGTAACAGTTTATGTGAAATAATGACATACTTGCCAGATAAAATAGAGACTTCACTACAAAAATAACCTCACTGAAAGAGTTTCTAAATTTGGTCATTTCTGGAAAAAAGGAATAGTGAGGGAAAAAATTGATAAAGGCATGTGTTAACTTGTGAACATTTTTAAAATATAATGACAACTCATAGAGCTCAATTCAATGTTCATTTAAAATGCTGTTCAAAAATAGAATATAATTTAATTGAAGGGGTTGAGGGCTAAAGCATTTTAAAGTGTTTTTACTGCCCAAGAGGAAGCTAAATATAATCCTCAGGATTGGGGAATGAATGATGAACTAGAGTAGACTTATTTGTATTCTACTATAGACCTGTGATTCTAGCAGTGGAAGAACTTTTGACATTGATGTGGAGGCTGAACTAATGGAGGTTCTGAGGGGAGGGAGAGAGAAAAACAGGTGTAATATGAGGGGATTTTGGGGAATTGGGAAGTGTCCTGAATTCCATTGCAATGACAGATACAGGCCATTATATATCTTGTCATAACTTAGAAAATTGTGGGGAAGAGACTGTAAACTGCAATGTAAACTATAATCCACACTTAGTAGCAATGCTCCAAAATGTGCTCATCAATTGTAGCAAATGTACCACACTAATGAAGGGTGTTGTTAATGTGGGAGAATGTGGGAGGGGTAGGTAGTGGGGCATATGGGAATCTCCTATATGTTTTAAGTAACATTTATGTAACCTAAGTATCTTTTAAAAAATAAAAAAATAGATATTAAAAAATATAAGGATTAATTTTAGATTTTATTATGTGAAGATGTAAAAAATGGCTAAAGTAATCTCTAAGGGGTAGAAATAAAATGCCTAACTTACAAACAAGTAAAGAGAAAAATAGGATGATAAAAGCAAAAGTTGAGGAAAATAAAACTCAGTTAAAAAATTTAAAAAGGTATAGTAAAAAGGAGAACAAATGGAGTTCACAGAGTACTATCATAGAAACAAAACAAATATGCCAGCAAATGATAACATAAATTTCAAATGTAGAAGATGAATTTTGTGATGCTTTAAAAAAAAACAATGAAATCTTATTATATATTGATTATGGAAGAAATATAAAAGGGTAATCTTCTAAGAAGTTGAAAGTGAAAGGATAAAATATGTATGCCAGAAAACACTAACAAGTGAACACTAGCAAATGTGGTAATAATAATTTCATATTAAAATAGGATGTAAGTCAAAAAGGTTTGCTGGATATACACATTTGTTCTTCAAGTATATACAGTGATTTCCACTTTGCATAAACTTAATGACAGGATATCAAAGTACATGAAGCACAGGAGAGATAGAGAAATTTACAACATTAATTGATCTGAATGAGCTCCTAACATGTCTTTTGACATAAAAGTGGAGAAACTTGGCATATCATTACATTTTTACTGTTAAAATATACAACATAAATTCACCATTTTAACCATTTTAAAGCGATTAGTCAAGTATTTCAAAATTAAATTACATTATGTTTTACATTACAAACATTAGCATATTCACAATGTTATGTAACCATCACCATCTTCTAGTTCCAGAACATTTAATTATCTCCAAAAGAAATCCCATACCCATTAGGTACTCAATCCTTGTTCCTCCTTTTCACAAGCCCAGGGTGACTAATAATCTGCTTTCTGTCTATGCTGAATTTCATATTCTAGATATTTCATATAAATAGAATCATTGAATAAATTGCCTTTTTAATTTGGCTTCTTTTACTTAGCATGATGTTTTCAAGGTTAAGCTATGTTGTAGCATATATCAATACTATTTTCCTTTATAAGGCTGAATAATAATATTTCATTGTATGAATACACATTTTGTTTATCCATTCATCCATTGATGGACTTTTGGGTTGTTTTCACCTTTTGGCAATTGTGAATGTGGCTGTTATGAACATTGTTTACAACTTTCTGTTTCAACATATTTTCAGTTATACCTAGGAATGGCATTGCTGAGTAATATGGAAATTCTATGTTTAATTTATTGAGGAACAATATATAAGTGTTCCAATTTCTCCACAACCTCATTAACATTTATTTTCCTTTTATCAATAATAACCATCTTAAGGATGTGAGATTGTCATCATACTATGGTTTGAATTTGCTTTTCCCTAGTGACTAATGAGGTTGAACATCGTTTCCTGCACTTGTCTATTTGATTTTTTTTTTTGGAGAAATGTCTACTCAAGTCCTTTGTCCATTGTTTAGTTGGGTTGTTTGCCTTTTAATTGTTGGGTTATGAGTCTTTCATATATTCTGGATACTAGACTTTCATTAGATATATGGTTTGCAGATAGTTTTTTTTTCACTCTATGTGTTGCATTTTCATTGTATTGATAGTATGCTTTGGTCATAAACATTTTTAATATTTATGAATTCCAATGTATTGCTTTTCTTTTGTTGCTTAAGTTTTTGGTTTCATATCTAAGAAACCATTACTGAATCCAAGGACATATTTATTTACTTCTATTTTTCCTTTAAAGAGTTTTATAGTTTTTGTTCTTTTTTAAAGTCTTGATTCCTTTTGAGTTCATTTATTGTGGGGGTGAGGGGGTATCAGGTGCCAGAGATTGAGCCCAGGACCTCTTATGTGGGACTCTGGCACTTAACTACTGAGCCACAGCAGCTTCCAAGAGTTAGTTTTAATTTTATTTTGATTCTTGTTTGATTTTTGTTGTTTTATCAGGAGGCACCAGGAATTTAACCCAGGGCCTCCCATGTGTGCTTGAGCCACATCCACTCCCTTGAGTTTTTATACAGTGTTTGGCAATAGTCCAATTTCACTTTTTTGCATGTAGATATCCCACTGTTCCAGCACCATTTGTTGAAAAGACTATTATTTTCCCATTGAATGATCCTGGTTGAAAAATCAATGACCATAAAAGTAAGGGTTTATTTTTAGTCTCTATTTTCCATTATTTATATATCTATATTTATCTCTATATCTATCTATCATCTATCTATCTATCTATCTATCTATCTATCTATCTATCTATCTATCTATCTATCATCTATCTATCTATCATCTATCCTAATGACAAAATCATACTGTTTTGATTGCTGTAACTTTGTAGAATATTTTGCAATTGGAGATGTGAATCCTTCAGCTAAAATTACCTTTTCCATAATTATTTTGACTATGCAGGGTCCCTTGTAATCCCATATTAGTTTTGGATGAGCTTTTTCATTTCTGTGTTAAAGGCCACTTGGATCTGGATAGGGATTGCATGGAATGTATATCTTGCTTTGGAAGGTATTTTCATCTTACCAATATTATGTCTTCTGTGAATATATATATCTTTCCATTTATTTAGGATTTTTTTAATTTCATTTAACAATAGTTTGTGATATTCAGTGCACAAGTTTTGGAACTCCTTAGCTAAATCAAAGTGTTTTGTTTTTTTTTTTTGAGGTACCAGAGTCAGGGATTGAACCTGGGACCTTGTATATGGGAAGCCTGTGTTCTGCAACTGAGCTATACCAGCTCCTTTTAAAATATCTTTTTCAATGTTATTGTAAAAATAATGTTAACTTAATTTCATTTTGGTGTTGTTCACTGCTATTGTATAGAAAAAGCAACAGATTTTTGTCTGTTGATCTGTATTCTGCAATATTACTGAACTCATTTAACATTATAATTTTTTTAGTTAGTTGGGGATATTTTAGGGCTTTCTGTATATATATTAGATCATATTATTTGTGATCAGGGATAGTTTTACTTCTTCCTTTCCAATTTGAATACCATTTTTCTCCTTTTTTCTTACCTTATTTCTTTGGCTAGCACTTGAAGTAAAATGTTGAATGAAGTGGACAGATCAGACATCATTGTCTTATTCCTGTTCTTAGGGGAAAAGCTTTCAGTCTTACCCCCATTGAGTATCATACTAGCTATGAGCTTTTCTTAAATTGAGTTTTCTTAAATTCTCTTTAAAATGTTGAGAAAGTTTCCTTAAGTTTCTAGTTTGTTGAATGTGTTTATCATGGATGGGTGATGGATTTTGTAAGATGATTATATTGTTCTTTTTTACTTTATACTATTATTGTGGTATGTTACATTGATTTTTATATTTTGAGCCATACTCAAATTCCTGGGGAAAAACCCACTTGGGTCATGGTGTATAATCCTTTTAACATACTTCTGGATTTGGTTTGCTCTTATTTTGTAGAGGATTTTTGCATCTATCTGAGAATATTGACTAGTAGTTATCTTTTTTGTGGGAGGTTGTCTGGCTTTTGTATCAGGCTAATGTTGGCTACATAAAATGAGTTAGGAAGTTTTTTTAGTTTGTTAAGATACCATGAAAACCCAGATATCATAAAAAGCATTAACTTTAATTATGGGAATTTATTAGCTTACAAGATTACTCTTTTGAAGCCCTGAAATTGTCCATATCAAAGCACCATCAAGACAATGCTTTCTTTCTGAAGACCAGCTATCTGTGATCCTGCACTCCTCTGTTACATGGCAAGGCATACGGCAGCATCTGCTGCTCTCTCTCTTCTTTTACAGGTTTCATTGTTTTCATATTATTGCTTCTTTAGCTTTGTCTTTTCAAATGAATTCCTTTCTCTTATAAAGGACCCCACTAAGAGAATTGAGACACTCTGAATAAGGTGCATCATATCATAACTTAAGATCTACTCATCAAAAGATATTACTTATACTGGTTCCACACCCACAGGAGTGAATAAACCTTAAGAATATACTTTTCTGGGGTACATGCAGGCTCAAACCATGAAAGTGTTCCACCCACTTTATTTTTTGGAAGAGTTTGAGAAATATTGTTGTTAATTTTTCTCTAAATGTCTAGTAGAATTCATGAGTGATATCATCTGGTCCTTGGCTTTTCTTTGTCAAGAGGTTTTTGATTACTTATTCAATTTTCTTACTTACTAAAGATATCTTTGCATTCACCATTTCTGCTTGAGTCAGCTTTGGTAGGGTGCTTTTAAGGCTTTGTCCATTTCATCTAGTTTATCCAATTTGTTGACTTACAATTTTTCATAGTTTCCTCTTATAGTTCTTCTAATTTCTGTAGTAATATCTCTTTTCATTTCTAATTTTATTTATTTGTATCCTTTCTGTTTTCTTTGTCAGTCTAGGTAAAATCCTTTCAATTTTAATGATCTTTTCAAAGAGACTGCTTTTTGTTTTATGGATTCTCTCTATTATTTTTTATTCTCTACCTCATATTATCTCCATTCTAATCTTTACTTCTTTCTTTCTGCTCACTTTAGGTTTGGTTTATTCTTTTTCTTGATTCCCTAGTTTTGAAGAAAAGTCTCTTTTCTTCTTTATTAATCTAAGCATTTAAAGATATAAATTTCCTTCTCAGCACTGCCTTTGCTACATCCCATAAGTACTATATGTTTGGTTATCATTTTCATTTGCCTCAAAAATTTTTAAATTTTTCTTGTGTTTTCTTCTTTGATCCATTGTTTCTTTTGGGGGGTACATTGTTTAATTTCCACATATTTGTGAATTTTCCATTTCTTCCTCTCTTATTGATATCTAGCTTCATTCCATTGTGGTTGTAGAAGAAACATTGTATGATTTCAATTTTTAAAAAAATTTATTGAGACTTGTTTTGTGACTTAATATATCATCTATCCTGGAGAATGATCCACATGCACTATAGAAGATTGTGTATTCCACTGCAGTTGGGTGAAGTGTTCTATAAATGTCTCTTAGTTATAGCTGGTTTAGAATATCATTCAAGTCTTCTTTTTCTCTATTAAACTCTATCTAGATGTTCTCTCCACTACTGAAAATGGTGTCTTGAAATCTTGAATTATAAAAGTATAGCTGTATGTTTCTCCTTTCAAATCTATCAACATTTGCTTTGTATATTTTGGGGATTAAAAATTAGGTGCATATTCGACTCGATAGCCCAGTGGATAGGGCATTGGCATACCACATGGGAGGCCCCAGGTTCGGTTCCCGGGGACCTCTCCTAGCGGGCAGACCACCTTGAGAATGGCAAGCCACCATGGGCGGGCCAGAGCCGCCGTGGGCAGGGCAAAAAAACTGCCATGGACAGGCAAAAGCCACCACGGGCAGGGCAGGTCGCCTGCGAATCAAGCGCAGCCAGCCACCCGCGAACTGAAAAGCCGGCTGTGATGGAAGCAGAAGCCGCCCACAAGCGGGGAAAGCCGCGCCTGCGCAGTGACCAAGTCTCGGCGCGTCGCCGCAGCGGGGGGGAAGGGGAGATATGTAATAAAATAAATAAAATCTTTAAAAAAAAATTAGGTGCATACATGTTTATAATTGTTGAGTCTTATTGTTGTATTGATCCATTATCAGTATAAAGTGAAACTCTTTGTCCCTTGTAACAGATGTTCACTTAAAGTCTCTTTTATGTGATATTAATATAGCTACCCCAGCTGTTTATGTCACTATTCTTATGTTATATTTTTTCCATCCTTTCACTTTCAACCTACTTATGTCTTTAAATTTAAGGTAAGTGCCTTATGAACAACATATACTTGGGTCATGTTTTTTTATCAACTCTACCAATCTCTGTCTTTTTAGTGAGGAGTAAATTATCCAATGATAATGCAAGATTTTTTTGTCATCTTACAATTTTGCATTTGTGAGCTGTATACCTTTTTTTGATACTCAACTTTTCCATTAATTCTGACTTCCATATTTATTTGGCTTTTATGACGGTACCATTTATGAGACCATTATCATTTTTTTCTCAATGTATTTTTCATGTATTTTCTTGGTGGTCACCATGGGGATAAACTTTAACATCCTAAATCTATAACAATCATTTTTTATTTGATATCAAGTTAATTTCAATGTTATGCATACACTGTTCCTATACCTCTCTAGCTCCCCAACTTATTTTGTACTTGTTACAAATGATATTTTTGTACATTGCATGTCCAAAACCATTAATTTATCATACTTTTAATGCATTTGTATTTTTAGCATCTATACGAAGCAAGAATTGGAGTGATATAATAAAGAATACAATGAAATAACACTGGCATTTATAATTATCCATATGGTTAAATTTACCACAGGTCTTTATATCATTATGCTGCTTTTATTCTTTAATATATAGTTTCAGGCTGAAGAACTCCCTTTAGCATTGCTTGTAGGACAGGTTACATGTTCCCTCAGCTTCAGTGTATTTGAGAATTTCTCAATCTCTCTCTTTCTCATTTTTGAAAGAAAGTTTTACCTGATATAAAATTCTGGGTTGACAATTGCTTTCTTGTAGCACTTTCAATATTTCAAACTATCGCCTTCTTTTCTTCATGGTTTCTACTGACAAATCAGCACTTAATCTTATTGGATTCCCTTGTATATAGCTTGTTGCTTTTCTCTTGCAGCTTTCAAAACTCTGTCTTTGTATTAGTCATTGGATAATTAGATTGTTATTTGTCTGGGCATTGTTCTCTTTATATTTATACTGTTTGGGCTCATTTGGGCTTCTTAAATGTGCATATTGTCTTTCACTAAATTGGAGTAGTTTTCTGTCATTATTTCTTAGAATATTTCTTCTGGCTCTTTCTCTCTTTCTTCTCCTGAGACATTCATATACTGGCAAGCTTGATGGTGCCCCACAGAACTCTTAGTCTTTTTAAATTCTTTTAATTCTTTTACTTTCATCTGTCTTGTCTTAAAGTTCATTGAGTCTTTCTTCTCCTACTTCCTGTCTGTTATTGAAACCATCTCAGGATTTTTCCATTTCAGTTATTATGTTCTTCACCTCTAGTATTGCTTTGAAGAACTTCCCATATTGTTCATTGATTGTTTTCCTCACATCCTTTAGTTCTTTTTCTGTGCTTTCCTTTATATCTTTGAGCCTATTGAGAATCATTGTTTTAAAGTCTCTATCAGATAAGTGCAACATCTGATCCTCAATATTGATGGTTTCTGGATTATTATCTTGTTCCTTTGGTTGGACCATCACTTCCTATTTCTTTGTTTGTCTTGTAATCTTTTCTTGTACACTATACATTTTAATATTTTAAAGTGTTAATTCTGGGATTTGGTCTGCTATTTAAGTTTTTTTTATAGCTAGTGATATAACAAATTTTTTTGAATGCCAGTAGCTAATCCAAACAAACTAAGGCAAAAACACACTATTCACTCTCTTTGCAAATGGACCCTGCTTTGGCTGGGGGTTTCCTTTGGAGTTTAACTCTCTTATCAAGCAGATAACCCTGAGGTAAATAGGAAGTGCAGGTTCCTCTCTGCCTTATCTGGGCCTTCTTGGAGCCATGGTGGAGGAACCTGCTTCTTTTCTTGAGCCTGTGCTTTCTAAAGACCCTGGAATTACAGTTCACTGGTGTTTGAATGAATTGGCTCCTCTCCTCTTTGGAACAGACTTCCTCACTATTCTGGGTGCTATTTTGAGTCATTCAATGCACTTAATACTTTGCCCCAGGCCATTCAACTTAATTGTTTTTCACACTGTACCAGTTGTCAAAAAGGGACTTCTCTGCCCTCAGGACAAACTCTGGGAGGATAAGACCAAGCACTTTCCCTGGCTCAGTCACTCAGACTTCCTCCTGTTAAATTGACACTGATCTACATGCACCCTATTATACACACAGGAGCCACTCTTCCCCTTTGGAACAGGGCCAGATACCCCTAATGGGAGTACAATCTGGCTCTATCCTGTTTTGTGGAGAGGGTGAGGGAGGGGGTAGCAAGTCTGCCTGGAATTTCTATGGCTTTTGAAGCTGTGTTTTCTTAATTCAACATTTGCCTGCTTAATGCAGCCCTTTAACTGTTTTTCAAAGTTTTGAGGAATGTTACTCTCTTTTACATTTTTCTGTCATCATTGCCCCAAAGGGGTTGAAACAATGGTCACCCTTAGAGTGGGCCCCCAGGGATTTGAGTCAGCTGATCAAAGGTAGAGATTTAGAATCAGTCCACACATCCCCAGAGTTTGGAGGACTAGATTTTTAGGTCTGATCATGATACTGAGTCAGGAGCTGAAGCTCTAGTCACTGCTGCTACTGATCATAAGGCCAGGATAAGGGGAGTGGTAACCACTGCAAGGAAGGTAAAATAAACCAGTTTTTATTATAATTTACCAACTCCTTCCTCCCATTCTTACCTGAATGCTGCACAGTATTTCCCTAAACTCCAGAGTTTCAAAGTGGTTGATTCAAAAAGCTCATGCCAGTTCAACACTTTTTTGGAGGAGAGACTGATTCCTGAAGCTTCCTACTCTGCCATCTTCCCCCAGTGGCATATCTACTTTTGCTCTTTAAGCATATGTAACATAGTTGATTTGAAGTATTATTCACAGCTTTCCAATGTGTAGGGTCCTTCTGGGAAAGTTTCCATTACTTTTTTCCCCTGTGAATGGGTTATACACATATACCTCTTTGCATGACTTATTATTCTTATTTTTTGGCTAAAAACATCATTTTGAATATTGTAATGTATTTATGAAAATCAAAATTGCCCTTATCTTTGGGATTTGTTTTTATTGTTTTTATGGGAGTATTGTTGTTTAGGTGACTATCCTAAATTATTTTGATACAGACTATATTCTTTATCATGTGTGGTCACTGAAGTCTGTTATGATAACTTAGTGTTCAGCTAGTGATTTTACAAAGCTTTCCCTAAGCACTTGTAGCAAAAGTACATACTCTTCCAGTTCTTGCTCCATGTAGAGTGCTCCCTGAATGCCTAGCTAAGCTGTTGTTACTCTACTTTATCACTCATTTCCTGTTGTGCAGAGCCTAAGTATCACCCATAACCAAAAAGCTTGTGTCTTCTCAGCACTTTTTTGATAATGCATCTAGCCAGGAACATACATGCAGGCTTCTATTATCTGTTATACACTAGCTCCTTCCAAAGTCATTATATCACCATGTATTTCCTCCCACAACCTCTTCCTGCACAGACTGTTGTCTTACTTGTATTTCCCTCCCAATTATCTCTTCCTGTGGGTATCTCTAGTAGTATGTTTTCTTTTATATGTTTTTGACAAAAGCTATCCAGGAGGTTGCTTCCGAATTGAGAAAGTATCAATGCAGGTGAAACAATGTCAAGCCACAGAGTCAATTCTGCAGGACTCACCAGGCAGGTCAAAAAAAGAACCACTATTTTTTGAGATTATGGTCCATATTGTCCCAAGATACCAGCAGTGTGAACTGTCACCCTCATGCCTGCCATTAAGGTGTGAAATAGGGAATGATGGGTGGGAAAGTTAAAATGCCACCATGCTCTAATGATTTTTTTTACATTCATGTCCATTAAGTATACTTTTGGTGATTGTACATTCTTGATTTGACTTCAGAGTCTTAAAAAAAGTTGCTTGACAATTTTTTTGCCAGCTTAATCATTGTTTAATGATTTAATGAAGCAATAGACTTTTGGAGAAACACGCATTGCCATTATTGGCGGTGTCAATTAATTTGTAATATTCTTTTTTTTTTTAAAGATTTATTTATTTTATTACAAATCTCCCCTTCCCCCGCTGCAGCGACACGCCAAGAGTGGACACTATGCAGGCGTGGCTTTCCCCGCTTGTGGGCGGTCTCTGCGTCCGTTCACAGCTGGCTTTCAGTTTGCGGGTGGCTGGCTGTGCTCCATCTGCGGGCAACCTGCCCTGCCCGTGGCGGCTCTTGCCATGTCCGTGGCAGCTTCTTGCCCTGCCCACGGTGGCTCCGGGCCACCCATGGTGGCTTGCCATTCT
>PVKH010037781.1:0-11407 GCA_004027955.1 Chaetophractus vellerosus | reverse complement strand
GGGAAAGGAGTGGCATGCCACATGGCCAAGCAGACTGCCCCTGGGATCAGAGTATCAGAGGGCAGAGGCCAGCAAGGAGGCTAGAGAGATAGGTACGTTAGCTCATACAGTACATGGATTTTGCATTAAGATACAGGGGAGACAAGGGAACATGCTCAGTACATAACAAATATTATTATTATCTCTGAGCTTCAGTTTTCCACTGCAAAAGAGTTCATCTCTTAAGACTGAATATGCAAAAGTATAAATGGCCAGACCATATATCCAAATAGAACTCTGACCCACAACCTCTGCAGCAACCAGTTGTGAAGCCAAACTCCAACGGCTGCAGAAATTGACCCTGACCCCAAATGATCAGGACTTGACTGACAGCTTCACTGATTTTTGCCCCCAACCTTCCAATTTAGGAGCAACTGGAGAAAGCCAAGTGTGCTTCCCTAACCAATCATCTAGGGCAATCAGGGACTATCTGAAGCTTTCAGTTTCATCCTCCATAAAGCTTTTCCACTCCTCTGCTTATCTTGGACTGTCTGCCAAACACAAGTGATGGTGGCTGACTTCCTTGCTATGAATAAATCATCTGTGCTTGGTCTCATTTGGGTGGGAAGTGGGAGCAAGTAGGAGCTGGGGAACCAGGGTTTCCACGTGCAAGTCAGATTAAGGGGAGAGCAGCATCCTTGCAGAGCTGCAGGACGACTGCTGGGCTGGGCAGTGGTGGGTGGAGAAGGAGAAAAGAGGATACCACATAACCATGTGCAGGATGCTGGCTGTTGGGGGAACTTTCAGACTTCAAAAATTCATGGAGGGGACCGGCTCGATAGCCCAGTGGATAGGGCGCTGGCATACCACATGGGAGGCCCCGGGTTCGGTTCCCGGGGACCTCTCCTAGCGGGCAGACCGCCTTGAGAAGGGCAAGCCTCCATGGGTGGGCCAGAGCCGCCGTGGGCAGGGCAAAAAGCTGCCACGGACAGGGCAAAAAGCCGTCACGGGCAGGGCAGGTCGCCCGCGAATGGAGCGCAGCCAGCCACCTGCGAACTGAAGCAGAGCCGGCCGTGAATGGAAGCAGAAGCCACCCACAAGCGGGAAAAGCCGCGCCTGCGCGGTGACCGGTCTCGGCGCGTCGCCGCAGCGGGGGGAGGGGAGATATGTAATAAAAAAAATAAATAAATCTTTAAAAAAAAAAAAATTCATGGAGACAGTGTGTTCATACTAAAGGCCCCGCTCCTCTATAGCCTAATTAAGTCTTGACATTTGAATTTCTAACTAATTTTTGGGAAATAACTTTTCAGATTCTCATCATATAGCACTTGTTCAATGTGAATGGAAATAATTGCCTTGCTGGAGTGATTAGCATGCCCAAGAATAACTATAGATTTTCCCCAATTTTTACTTTCAAATAAATGTCAAATATCTTCTTTAAAGTGCATTTGATTTCTTTTTTCTTAAGAGTTATTAAAAAGTGGGAAAGTATGATGAAGATGCAGAGAAGTGCAGAAAAATGATGTGAAATGCACATGAGAAGAAAGCCAAGTTGACCTGGCAGAGAAAATTTTCCCAGCAGTGATTTTAGTCATGCAAAAATGTAAAACTATTAACACAATGTTCATCTAAAAGAGACCAGCAGCAAGGGGTTGTAGTTTTTCCCAGGCATTTCTAGAAGTCTAGAGAGTGGTTGTCCATCTTGAATGAGGGTGCTTCACCGCATGGGCTCTAAGATGCCATGGTCTGGAGACCATGTGGCAGCCTGGCTACTAGGTGAGTGACCCTTCCTGGGCCACTTAACCTACCTGAGCTTTGGTGTCCTTAACACTGAACCGAGAATACCAAACTCTCCTCGTGGGGCTGATTGAGGATCATACTGCGTAGCATATATGATGCCAGCCTCTGTGACGATTCCCTGGTTGGACATTCAGTAAATGGTTCCATCTCTTTCCTTCCTTCTTTATCTTTCTGCCCATAGATAGATACTGATGGAGTGGTGGCCAGAATCAGGAAACTAAACTGAATCCTTGGCATCCCTAGGCAAGTACTCAGCAGACTGTAAACTTTGTTTCTAGAGGTTGTTGCCCAGGGCTGGCTTAAAATGGGTCAAGAATACATAGGGCTCATTTGGACCATAATGGAAAGTCCTAAGGTCTCCAGTATAATTTTTCACACCATAGCAGCCACTTGAGGGTCCAAAAGGATCTGGGTCCTTTGCTGCCATTTCAGAAGGAGCAATTGTGCTTTCACATGCCATAAAATAGGGATTTCATGCTAGAATCTTTAGAAAGGACTCTCTCCAACACCTTACTCCCAACCCCTGCTAAATTTTGCAGGTCATTAATCTAGAACAAAAACTTCCCCCAAGCCTTACAGCCAATCTTTTTTTCTTTTTTTTTGTAGTGACTACAAAGAGTTTACCCAATTATTTAAAATGTTCACATTTATGTACTCATATGTATACATAAAATAGCACATGGAACCTTCAGGTCACTGGGGTACAAATGAGATACACATGAGACCAGGCTTGGAGACATGGGGCTTTAAGAAACTGGATGTCCTTCTAAGGTCCTGAGAAGACTAGGGTAGAAGAGGAAAGGCAGTAATCACAGGGTCACTGAGGAGTTTGTCCGCCAATCTTAGCACTGAAATGATTAGGAAAATCAACAAACGATAAAAACATGATACAACAGAGGTTTTGTGTCACCGGCTGGAGCAAATCTGAATAGATGCTATACCCACCCGTCTTCCCCCACCAGACATTTCCAGGGAGGGCTTCTCTTAGAGGGCTTGTTAGTTTGTTTCTTTGTTTTAATTGTCCTTTGATAATGCAATTGCTAGGCTACCAGGAAAGAGTCGCTTCTATCAAAGGGAATTCATGTAAAAATTTTCCAAATAAGAGGAGAAACTCTAGCAGCTCTTCCCAAGCCCACCATGCACATCTTCTGTTGCCTGTTCCAGGCCTGTCCTCTGGGAGACACGTGGCCAGTTATGTGAGCCAAATGGGCATCTAACAAAGAGAAGCCTCATCAGCAAATCATTCTCCTAAAGGGAACAGAAGACCCCAGCTCTATTATAACAGGCTCCTGGGAAGGGATGCTTCTTTGCATTTTGAGGGCTATACATAAAATCTGGGTGTTTTTCTCAGTTCTGGTCCACACATCATTACACATTTTAATGAAGTGTATTAACATTCTCAAGTGAAGCCTTAAAATAAAGGGCTGCTGATCGTATTTATTTTACCTTTTTAGTTTCTTACCTGTTGAAATCACTGCAACATGCTTATTTTCTTTACTGAGGCATAATTACAATATCTTGGGATTTGTTAATGCAACTATGGTCTAGAAATAAATAAAAGATACTCTCCACCTAACTGGAGAAGCAACATCTCATAGTACAGAAAACACCAGGTGGAATAAAGAGACTAAGCTCTAGTACCTGGTTGTGTGATTCTGAAAAAGTCATTTTACCTCCTGTAAAGTAGAAGACTAGACTTGAAGATGTCAATGACTGCTTTGAAGTGCAACTTTAAATATGCTCTATGATTCTAAATAGATTGTTTAAGAGTACTTAACCAGTGGCTAATAGAGACATCTCATCGACTTTCTTGATTGTCCACTTTCAGTGCAATTAAGAAGTTAACTCTGAACTCAAAGGCTTCAGAGATCCAGCCAGAATGAAATTCAGTGCTGGAGACTGAAGCCATATGGCTGTTTCAAGAGAGCTCTTTCAGATGAGTCAGGAATCCAGAGTTCTGCAATAATGTGGAGTAGCTGACTACCTATGAAATTATTACCCATTACCAATCAACCACAGAGCACATCCCAGAACTTTTAAACTAGTGACCACAATGACAGCTTATGTCAGTTTATGTAAGTACATTGCCTTATGCTACTTAGACATAGCAGAAAGAGATGCCCATTAGTCCACATAAAGGTAACCTGGCCAATTTTTTCCAACTTTCCCCCAAGTTCAGTCTCCCCGATCATTTATTAATGCTTCTATTTTGAAAAATTTTCCTATGTTTGCCAGGGTTTCTCAGCCTCGGTGATATTTATATTTTAGGCTAGATAGTTCTTTGTTGTTGTGAGTGTGTATCTGTGTGTGTGTGTGTGGGGGGTGTCCTGGGCATTATAGGATGTTTGGCAGCATCTTCCACCCACCAGTTGCCTGTAGAATACTCCTGCCTCCACGGTGACAACTAAAGATGTTGGGGGTGGGATTGGGGGCAAAAATCACTCGGTGCTGAGATGCAGTGAGTTGATGCTGCATTCTTTTCTAATTTTGGACTTTCCTTCTTTCAGTGCTATATCTTGAAATGCTCAGAAATTATTATTCCATTGTTGTTGTTGTTTAATATTACTAACATCTTTAATTTATATTGGACTCCACAAGTTGCCAAGAGTCTCTACCCATATTGTGTGTGGAGATTAATGCATGGCCACTCACTGTGTATAACGGAAGAGAGAGGCACCTTTCAGTGGCCCCCCTGTGCCCCTTTTTACTCTGTTTGGGATCCTGAATACTTGACAATAGAGGTCTTGCCAGGAGGAGGATATATTTAGAACAAGTCAGGCATTGTATAAATGAAATCTGGCTCAATGTTTTCAAGGGACAGAAAAAACAAAAAAAGAGGTGCCTAATCACTTTGATACCCCTCTTTTCTAAGCCTCTGCTGGCAGGATCCACATACCTCCCAATCCATGTACACTGGATCACAGTCTACAACCAGTACCTACAAGTGGCTTCAGGGAAGTCATGTGAACTCCCTGAGCAACTCTGCTCTTTACAATGGCTCTGAAAACTGCAATCTTCAGCTTAAACTGGACTGCAGCCGCTTTATCACGCTACCCTAAGTGGAAACCAGATGGCGTTTTGGGAAAGAGTTATGAACATTTTCCCCACACTTCCACCTCCCCCCTACCCCTCTTACCTGCTTAAGGATTTCAGCGGCTGTTTCATGTGAACAATCAAATATCACATAGAACTCCTTGCCCTTTTTCATCTCCTTGAGTAAAGGCTTGGCATCTTTATTCCCAGAGGGCAGCTGGCGGATTTTGATTTTAATGTTATATCTGGAGGGAGCTTTGATGAGCTCTTGCAGACGAATTAGACCTAGAAAATGACATCCAATCATGCAACAGAGACTGTTCTGTCATAAGAGTATTGCTTATTGTCATTTACAGTCAAACTCATGTCATTTCCAAAGTATATCAAGAGGCCATATACCTAAAGGTTACACTGTTGACTTCCCATTTCTCCTCCCTCTTTCTGTGGTGGATTATACTATGTTTCCTTTTTGGATATGTGTGGCTTGGAAATACAGTTTCCCAAATGCATTGTGAATTTATCTAGAATATAATTGTCCTTTCCAGCTTTCAGCCAAATCCTGAAAGATCAATCAATCCATCAGACTTGATCCATCAGATCAAGTCTGCAGCTATGAAACTCTTATTAACAAAGAAGTTCAAGTTTCCAAAGGAGCCTAAAGAAATGGATAGCACATGCTCACTTAAGAAGCCACTAGAATTTCTTGGGGCTATAAACTCCTGTAAGCTTTTCTCATCAAGTATTCATATATAATGTTCTGTTTACCAGTTAATTAGCCTTTGGTTGCTTTATATAATCTTGCAGTTCCTGCCATATAAACTATTTTTAAATGGCTCATTACATTCTGTTTCTAATTATGATTGAATGTTGAAATGGAAAACCTTTACTTGCTTTAAAACAAAGAACATAGAAATTATGATAAAAAGCAGAAATAAAAGGTTTTAAAAGGTCATCATTGGTAACTAATGTAACTTATAGACCACAGTTAATAATTAGAGTGTAATATTTTTGTAGCAAAAGCAAAGAAGGTACTACATCAATCCTAAAGGGAAAAGGGGGGTTTAGTTTTATGAGACATGAATGTAGTGAAGCATTTTTTTTCTTTTCTTCATTTTCTTCATTAACAAGGAGACCTTGACCATGTTATTTAACCAATCTGTGATCATCTGTTTATCTTTCTGAACACTGGAAGAACAATTGAATTAATTTTTAGGATTAGATGAGATAAAATTGCCTGGATAATACTTTTTTGGAGTAATACCTCGTATCTTGCTAAACTGCTTTTTGTCTGATATTTTTTCTGAATTTGAAATAAGGTTTGGAAAAGAAGTCCATCATTGGTGACTGAAAGAAAGGGTATACAGTTGTCAACTTGATGGAGAATGTTTGATTCACCACATGTGTGAATCTTCCAAGCTGCTTTATTAGGACAAGACAAACAGGTATATAAAGGCTGCACCTTATTTCTCCTAATGTCAGCTGTGTGATGTGGGCTCTCACTCTAGGCCTTCTATATCATTGGAAAATTGGACTAGTTTTCTTTTTTAATACACAGTTCTGTGCCATTAGGATTTGTCTGCTTCAAGCAATCAATAGGAAACGCTAAACTTTATGACTATTCACATGGATATTGTGTTATGCATTTTGCAAGATGCAGCATGGATGCTAGCTCCTTTCAGGCTTGATGCACTTCTTTCTTTTTCTTGTTTAATTTATTTAGTAATTTTTTTTCTAGAAGCCACATTTTTGCGGCTCAAATGTTTCTCCAATGCCATGGGTAGCTTTGGTTCTGATGTACAGTAACTTTGTGCTGATGCTACTCTTCAGAGTCAAATGGATGGCAGGGGGAGAGTTATAGAACCATAGCAAGACTTAGAGCTCATTTTCCTTTTTTAACATAAAAACAGAAATTGTTAGGAAGATAGCCTTTATGGACTCTTGTTTTTTTTTCAAATTCAAATCGTTCAACATGTTGAAGGCTCTCAGGTACCAATAATGAGCCACTTGTTCTCTTACTTACAGAGTCACTTCTCTTGAGCCACCAATAAGTGCTAAAAATGGAAGGAAACTGAGCACCTTGAAGTGAATATTTATTGTATTTGTTAACCCTCACAATAATTCTATGAGGCAAGCATTGCTATCTTCATTTTATGAACAAGGAAACAGACTCAGAGCAATTAAGTCATTTACTCAGGATTATACAAATAAGAGGAGTGTGATTAAAATTAATGTCTGAGATAGAGTCAGAATGGTGGATTGGAAACAGCCGGCTGCACTCCTCCTCCAGAAACTGCAAGAAGAGTGTTATCTCAGTGAGTGGAGCCCCACACAGTAAACAACAAAATATTAAACTCCCCTCCTGGGGGTCCTACTACATTCTCAAATAGAGGGGCAAAAATCTCTCAAGTACATAAGCAATGCCTGTTGATGCATGTTACTGTGAACCTTATTCTTGAAAAATTGAAACTTACCCTAATAAAAACTATTGCCTAAGAGTTACCTCCTGAAAAACCTCCTTGTTACTCAAATGTGGCCTCTCTCTAAGCCAAACTCAGGAAATAAATGACTACCTTCCTGCCGGCATGGGACATGACTCCTGGGGTGAGACTCCCTGGCACCAAGGAATTACTCCCAAGCACCAGCCAGTGGTGCATTTGGAAAAAGACCTTGACCAAAAGGGGAAAACATCAAATACACAAAAAGGTTTTTATGGCTTAGAGATTTCAAAATGAGTCAGGTGGTCATTCCAGAGGTTACACTTAGCACTCTTGCAGCTCTCGCTAACTGTTATGGTGAACAAAGCCTCAAATAGGGGTGCTCCTGAGGGCTCTAGAGTCATCTGGACACTATAGGTAAAGCACACAACCACTTGAAATCAGTGCCCCACTGGTGGGCCATACCTTGAAATATATGGCAACTTATTTCCCCAATGTGACAGAGTTAGACTCATTCATAAACTCCCTACACATGATTCATCTACTCCTTTTATTTGAACCTATAGTTAGCACTATATTTGTTAAATATATGTCTCAGAGACTTAAATCTTTAGTCTGTTCATATGCCAATTGAGCGCTGAATCTCAGAAGAGTTCCGGCCAACACCTACTCTCCAGATCATTGGACTCACCCAGGACAACTAACAAAATGATGATGATGGACAACCCCCATCCCAAAAAGCAGACAGTACCTACAACTGCAAGCAAAACAGTTCCTTCCATCTGCCCCATAAGATCTAAGCCCCCTCTCAATCTGAGGCAAAAGAGGCATCATCATCCTAATATCCTCAAGGTTGAGGAATGAACAAACCTAAAGGGGAAGTGCAACCATGGACAAAGTAAACTTATTAATATTGTAGTAATGGAAGGACTTGTAACATTGTTATAAAGATAATGGTTACCAGAGGTTCTGAGGGGAGAGGAAGGGAATAATAGGTGGAACATGGAGTATTTTTAGGGCATTGGAATTAAGTGTAAACCACAATGTAAACTATAGACCTTGGTTAGTAACAATGCTTTAATAGTTATTCACACAATTGTAGGATGTGTATAATTTTAAGACATTATTAATAAGGAAGATGTGAGGGTGGAAGGGGTGGGATACATGGGAATTCCTTATACTTTCAATTTAACTTTTCTGTAATCTAAAACCTCTTTACAAATGAATTTTGTTATATGAAAAAAATTGATGTCTGTGAGTCCAGTGTTCAGTCTTTCCATTTCACCCTCCTTGCTTACAAATACAAGTGGTTTGTGCTGAGGGAACAGATATAGCTCAGAAGGATTGCTTGATAAGATGGGGGAAAAACAGAAACAGAGACCCATTCTCCTTTTCTCCCCTATCTTCTTCCCCCCAAGCCGCCTGCTTCTCTCTCTCGTCTTCTCTCCTATTGCCCTCCTGCTTTGCAACCACATATTTCCTTGAGCATGGCCACAAGGGAGGGGTTGATGTGGCCTTTAAATAAAATGGGAAAAGGAAAGCATTTTAAAAGAGCATTTCATATTGTGCAACGAACTTGCTCTTTTGTTCTTTGCTGAATGGAGTGTCAGTCCATCTCCTTATCGTGTGACTTACACACGTGTGTGGCATTTAAAGTTGACACTTTCTCACTTCATCATTGGATGCTCATTATGTGCAAAGCCTCGTGCTACACGCTGGGAGTGTGAGATGAACATCCGCTTCAAGCTCCTACAACTTCTAGGAGGATTTTGACCCAGCAACTTTTGTGAGGTGAGTGGGGCAACCATTACTCCTTAGCTCTATAGGTTATGAGGTGTTGCTGAGGGGGAATGGAGTGACTTACTCAAGGTCAAGTAGCAAATAAGTGTTGGATCTGGGGCTTGGAGCCTGGTTCATCTTCTGACCCCAAATCCACCAAATCTGTGCTCCCCCACCCCGACTTTTGGATTTCCTATCATCTCATTTACTAATTAACTAAATAGCAAACTACAAAAACAAAGAGCAAAGGAGTGAATGGATGGAGGAACGAACTAGAGAGCAAAAATTGTGACCAGCATAAAAATGTTAACCTTTTATTATTTGCCATGAGACCATTAATAAACAACCCCCTATTAACGAACCAACCCACCAACAACTACCATCTACTTCCACATTGTTTCATAAAAGAAAGCATGTCCAAATGCCAACAGAGTAGAAAGGAGAGCAACTGAGTATAAAAGATGAGTTTCTAATTCGAATAAATGTATCTTTATTTAAAAACTCACTACTCAGTCCCTGTTTTTCTTATTTTGCCTGCATTCAGGTAAATGGGCCTCCAGAAGACAGAGGACCCAGCAGATACGAAGATTAAATAAAGACCAAAGTTGTGGGAGAAACAAAGGAACAGTGAAGTTTACAGTTTTCTTCCCCAAGTAACTGCACAGGAAAAGCCTTTCTGCCTTCATTAGCAAATGATGTCCAATTTACAATTCAAAAGTTTTTTTTTTTTTAAGTTCACAGGAGACAACATTTAGATAAAGTTTTTCATTATATTTGCATTTTGCCATCCATCAATCATTTACATTCCTTAGTAATGAATCTTTGAAAATTATTTATTTGCTAAACAAATAATTCCTTTTCAGAGAAAGGAAATTGATTTATGGCAACCCCGAACTTTGCCATTAGTCTTTCTGTGTTTGGAAATAAGACCTGAAGGGTGATGCAACTCTGTCCAAACTCATCTCCAGCTGCAGAGAATACAGGGGTGCTTGCAAAGCCGTGGTAAAGGTGACAGTTTTCCAAGCCCACTGGGTTGGAGGGACTTTAAAAATAAAATGCATTTAAGGGGCAATTCTTCAAAAATGTCAATGTCATGATAGCCAAAGGAAAGCTGAACTGTTCCAGATCAAAGAAACCTTAAAGAGACAAGATAGCTAAATGCAATGAGTGATCATGGATTGAATCATGGGTCCAGAAAATGCTGAAAGGGTGATTATTGGGACAAATGATGAAACTGTAATATATGTTAGATAAAGGTATTTTATCAATGGGAAGTTTCCTGTGTTTGATCGTTGCAGTGTGGATATAAAGGTTGGCCCTTTTGCTTGGAAATGCATGTTAATGGATTTAGGGGTAAAAGTCATGTAGTCTACAACTGACTTTCAAATTTTTCAACAATGTTACTAAGTCCTACTATTACTGCTATTGTCATTGTAGCTGTTTTTATCCTGAGAAAATGGTATACCGTTAAAGCAAATGTGGCAAAATGGTAAGAACTGCTAAACCTCAGTGAAGGGTGTGCAGGGGTTTGTTGTCTTGCAACATTACTCTAAGTTTAAATCTTTCTGAACAAAACGACAAAAAAATGACGCAGCTATAAAATAATATCTTAAGAGCATTCTCTCCCAACTCCCGTTCCCAGGAATGCAATTTGAAAAAGTGCCTTTGGTTTAAAAAGTGTTTTAGAGAAAGTAGCCTGTTAATTTCATAGAAGCTGGAGTTAGGCTGTGCAAATAGAGATAACTTTTAAAATCGTCCCATGGCTAATTGTAAACACTCGCTAGGGTCACATAGTGACTCTGTAGGCTCAGATATGACACAGAAAAATGCTTATTTGCATGTGCATCAAGTTACTCTGGGAACAGGTGGAGCATATGGAAGAGAAAAAAAAGAATGCTATTTCCAGTGGATGATTAAAGTTTCCCATGCCTCTCCTTAAATAATAATAAACTTTGCTATTTACATTGCCCCCCTTTTTATGAAGTATGCTATATGTCTTCTAAATAGCTCAATGAACCTCAGAATACACCTCTGAGGTGGATAGGTGCCAATGGTATTTTATAGTGTGGAAAGTGAGGCTCAGCGAGGTTAATTGTTTGAATCAGCCCTGAAAATGAGTCACAGGCTCTGGGAATTGGAAGGGACCTTAAAGGTCAAACCCCTACTTGACGCGTGAATCCCCTCAACACAGCAGTTGCTGAACACCTCTCAGTTTGGAAAATTCTCTACCTCCAGAGGCAGTCCGATTCGTTCCGAGGCAGCCTTAGCTATATTTAATGATTATCAGTTCAAAGAAAAGTATGTAGTTCTTTTGAGTCTTAATTCAGTTCCCCATTCATCAAACCACATCAGTGGATTTGATGCCACAAAAATGAGTGTAA
>PVKH010037780.1:0-11408 GCA_004027955.1 Chaetophractus vellerosus | reverse complement strand
ATTCCCATTGGTTAAGTCAACCCATTTAGTGGCATTTGTCATAGCAATCCTGGCAAACTAAGACAGCATGCTTGAATTCCATACAGTAATATCAAGTTGCTATAAAAGTTGCTAATCCTTCACTTTTAATTTCTGTTTTTATCTTTTTATGGACTAGTAGCAATCAATTTATTGACTAGCACCAGTTCACAGACCCCCAACCCCCCCCTTTAAGTAACACTGCTGTACATTTTGTGGTTTTCTCTATTCTACTCTCTGTTGGGAAAACCTTGTCAAGTGAAGTATGCAGATAAGCAGGCACGCCCTTCAGAGAGCTTCCCAGATACTTAAACGAAAGGGGAAAACCCTTCATTTATCTTATTTGTCAATGGTTTTCTCTTAGATCATTTGTCTTCTCCTCTTTCAACAGCCTGGTTTTTCTGTAAGAACATAACAGAAGCTGCTACAGATGCAGGTATGTGAGAATCTCGGTTTGGGCCAACTCCAAAGACATGTGCCACGTGCAGTTCGTGGAGACTTGGAGAATGCTCCGGGCTGACACGTTTCCAGCAGGGGATTATCATCACCAGGAAAAGAGCTTGGCCTGTGCCAAAATTGCTGCGAGGACTTTCTCAGAGGATCCCAGAAGTGTTGATAAAATTCACTGAGGATCTAGACAACAGATCCAACCTGGGCATCCAGTCATTATGTATTGCTTCACTCTCATCTACTTCTGGATTCTTAAGTAGCTCACCAAGCAACCTAAGAAGATTCTTAGCAGCTGCAACTTTAGCAAGAGTTTTTTTTTTTTTTTTTTTTTTGGCTTGACTTTTTTATTATAGTATTTTTTTTTAAGACACTTGATTATATAAATGTTACACAAAATATATAGGGGATTCCCATATGCCCCGCTCCCCACGCCTCCCACATTTTCCCCCATTGGCAACATATTTCATTTCATCAGCAACAGTTCTTGTTAATTCACATAGGCATCCAGTGTGGTCCAGGTCCCTCAGGGAAAGAGGAGGACCAGGCTTGGGGCTCCAAGCTTGGAACAGGTGTCCACAGCCTAGCAGAGGGAGAACATGCTGAGACCTTATTGCTTGTTTTGCTTTACATATCCATTCAAATGAGACCTTCACCTTTCTGGTGCCAAGGTCTGGGCTCTGGTTCTCTCGCAGCTGCTTGTATCACCCTTGATAGGAGATACTGCAAATATTCCAAAGCTCCCTTGAAACCAACCAATCAAGCAACAAAACAACTCTCATGACATGGAGCTTCTGCTAAAAAATTCATCATCCTCAAGAATCCTAAATGACTATCAAACAAAGTCCAAATTCCTTAAACCTTTAGCTGCCTTTCTCATAGAGTTGCCTCCATTGATAGTCATATATTCCAACAGGCAACTGATCAGAATGATTAGAGTTTCTTGGATAAGTCCTATATTTGCTCATAGGACCCTTAACTTCTATACCCACATGCGCAGATTCTCCCAATCCTTTTTTTCCCTCTGATTCATGCCAACATTAAACTTTCCTTGATATCCCAGAGTATAATGCCTTGAACATATTAGGTGTTCATTAAATGTCTACAGAATTAAGATAAACAAAAATTCTCTTTCCTCTGCAGGATCTAGGGCACTGTCACTTTGTTGTTTGGTTCTGCCAATACAGATCGAGATTTCTAATCCCAAGAGGATTTGTATATAATGATAGAAATCTGATAGAGATGTGGCTTTGGAAATCATGAGTCATGTAAATGATTAAATGAATGAGCATGTCAATGAATAAAGGATAGATTTTGACTTTTTAGGTGTGCACTGGGAGTTTTCCTTTGTACTTCATTACACCTGGAAGTGTTTCCTAGTAGGGTATGCATCCTCCTTTCTTTGTGCCTTTCTCAAATAGAAGATATTATAGTTATTCCACCAAAACTCTGATCTGGAAGGGAATTACTCCTATTAAAACATGCATAGCAAGTCTCCAAATTATATTACAAATGCATTGTTGCCAAGCCTATGAAACAGAAGTCTAGACAGAAAGCAACTACTTCCTAGAATCATAGAAGCAGCAGGGAACCTTGGAGAGATCAATTCCAACTTCCTTCTTTGACAGCTAAGGGGCCAGGCACAGAGGATTTGTCCACCACATTCCCATCGTTAGCTGGTGGCTGGAGCAGGCTTGGCGTGCTCATCTGCAGACACCCTCTCACAGTCTCACACCAGTCCTCCTTCTTCCCACTGATCTTCCATTGGTGAAGCCACTCCAGTCTTTCGTGGGTTGGACGCCCTGGTAGGGGACACAGTCAGGAGCCATGGTTAGAGTTTGGCTTTGACACTTTCTAGCATTAATCACTGGCCAAGTCACCTAATTTCACTGAATCTGCTTCTTTGTTTATAATATGGAAACAAGTCCTTTTATATCACAGCATTCCTATGTCACTAGGATTGTTGTGAGAACTAAGCAAACATCTTTCTGGTTTTTCCACATTCTGCTTTTGACTCCACATGGACTCTGTCTTTTTTGGTGCCTATCACCAGAAGTCACATGATGTTAGTTTGCCCCAACATTGAGTCCCTTGGTTAAGGTGGTGTAGTGGTTTGAAGCTATATGTACCCCAGAAAAAACATGCTCTTAAAGTTACTTCATTCCAGTGGGTGTGAACCCATTTTAATTAAGACCTCTTGATGAGGCTACTTCAGTTAATGTGTGACGCACCTCAGTCGGGATGGGTCTTAATCCTATTACCGGAGTCCTTTATAAACAGAATGAATTCAGACATAGGACAGACATAGGAGAGAGAATTCCATGGGAAGCAAGAAGCTGAAATGAAACCCAGAGAGAAGGGAGAGACCAGCAGATGCTGCCATGTGACTTGCCATGTGGCAGAGGAGCTAAGGATCGCCGGCAGCCAGTCTTGGGGAAGAAGGTATCACCTTGATGATTCCTTGACTTGGACATTTTCCCAGCCCCAAAACTATAAGCTAATATATTACCATTGTTTAAGCCAACACTTCATGGTATTTTCTGGAGCAGCCTCAGAAACTAAAACAGGGGGTATCCACCAGGTTTCTCCACTACAAGGTTACTATTTGTCCCTTTCTAGTTCCCTAGGAGTTTGTGGGGAGTGTCTTTAAGACAATGTCAATATCACTGCTCCTCTTCAAATATGTACCTATAATTTTTAGCATCCATTGATGACTCTTGCTTGAGTCAATTACTATTGTGTTGACAAAATAGTGAAATTTTAGTGCCATCTCCACTTTCACTAGTTGCTAGATAGCATTCTGCTGATATAGCAGTGAATAAGATTGTGTAGTAAAGGATTTGGCCTTGCTCAAAGGGAAGGCCTGGCTTTGCCCTAGGCTTCTGACAGGTAACCTCTGGGCCCTTGAAGTGTTATGCCTCATAGGAATGTCTTTGTTTGCCTGAGGGCTTTGGGTAACACTGGATTATCTAACAATACAATTTAGGATGAGGGCTGGTTACATTTTAGAGTGGGGGCTGGCCTCACTAGAAAGACTAACAGTGTGACAGGGATGGGGTGGGGTCATACAGTATCAGTAAACCTGGAGACTGAGAGTGACTATATGGGCAATCAATCAATTAATCACACCTACATAATGGAGCCCCAATAGAACCTCTGAACAGGAGGCCTGGATGTGCCCCCTTGGTTGCCCATACCCCATGTCTACTGTCATGCATATGCCAAGAAAGCAACACATCCTGAATCTACTGGAGAAGGTAATGGAAGCTCTGCCTTCGGTGCCTTCCCTGAGCTTTGCTCTATATGCTCATTCCATGGCTGATGTTGACTGATGTCTTTTCCTTGTAATAAACTATAACCATCAATTATTTTTTCTATCAAATTATCAAACCTGAGGGTGGTTTTGGAAACCCCCTGAACTTGCGAGTGATGGCAACCTTTGGTATAGGACTGTTTCCTCCCTAAATTTGCAGTTGACCCAAACTTCTCACAAAGACTGGCACTGACTCAATGAAGTTTTATATTTTGTCCATTCCTTCAGCAAACATTTATTATGAAGGCTCAACTATATCCCCAGAATTGTGGTTAAGCATGGGGAATACAATGGACAACCAAATAGCACTTCTCCTCTCTCCATAGAGTTTCCTGTCTAGTGCCAAAGATAAGACAGCCAACAAGTAAGAAAATAATTTAAAGTGTACAATATCTGCTGGCTGTTTAATCTCTGTAAGTGGTGTTTAATCTGAGACTGGAAGAAGGGGCAGGTGTTTGATAGTGAGCAGGAGTGGGCGTGGGGAGGGTGAAAGCAGATTCTGACCTAAGAGACCCTCAAGAATAGAGTTTCGGATAGGCAGCTTTTGGAGGGGAGCAGGCATTAACATTGCCCATTTCTTACTTGATAAGGGCCCACCACTTAGAGATTAATCTCTGACTTCCCTGCCAGCCACCCTTCCCCCCACTGTTGCTCATGCAGAACTGAAGGCCATTGTGTTGGTATTTCTGCCACCATTAGTCAACCTGGATACATTGCTTGGCCCTTAGGCATATCTCCCTATCAGGCCTGGTTTGAGAGATGAGTTTGTGCCTTGGAAAGAGAAAAGAGAAAGATCTCCCTGGAGGTATGGGATTGAGGCCACAATATCCTATGATTTTACTCTGAGAACTCAGCTCTTGAGATAATGCCCTAGATTGAGAATGAACAGCCAACATTCTCCTGGGGTGACTGAGATTCAGCTTCCTCAACCTTTCAGGTGGATGGACCCTGCTACTGACCTCTCAAGGTAAATAGGTGAGGATCCCTTAGAATAATGTTTGAAGTATCCTTAGCTCAGCGCCTATACCTAACTATAAGCAGCATGTGCTAAAAGCTGGTTCCCATTATTATTTAATGTTCATTCTTCATTCAGAGAGAGGGTATTGTGACAGTTTGAATTTGGTGAATCCCAGAAGATTATATTTTTCAACTAATCCATTCCTGGGGGTGTGAAGCCCTTTGATTGCATTAGGTTTGGTTAAGGGAACTTGATTAGACTGCTTTTGATTAGACTATGTTGGTGAGGTGTAACCCAGGTTGGGTCTCCACTCTCTTGCTGGGTCTTATATAAACTGAAAACACAGAAAGAGACACACACACAGAAAAGGGAGCTTTGCCTATTTGACCTGGCCATGTGAGAGATAGAAGTCCAGGTTCATCAGTAGTCAACCTTTGGTGAGAAAGCATTTCTGATGATGGCCTTGATTTGGACATTTTCACATTCTTGGAACTGTAAGCTTTTACCCCTAATAAAATTTCCCATTATAAAAGCCAACCCATTTCTGGTATTTTCACAGGCAGCCTTTGGCAAACTAAGACAGGTATGGTTTGGTGATTGTTATTAACATGGCAGAACATACCAACACTTGATATAACACAGTGAGGTCTAATATAGAATGTCACTATTATACATAATAAAGTATCCCATAACATATATTCTTTTAATGCAGAATTAATTAAAAGAACCTTGTGATGTATTTGCACATCATATAGAAAGGAAACTGACATGGTTTCTGAACTCTGCTTTATTTACAAAGAGAATTTTAAGAAGCTACATTCAGATAATGAATTTTAAAGCTGAGAGATATAAATATGTACAGGATAACCTTGTCCCTAACTGCAAATGATTATAGTTGGGCATTTCATTAATGCAGACATCTGAAAATTGTTTCTTGTGGTCTCTTCAATATTTGATCTGAGTGAGGAAGGGTAGGTGAATAGGCTTTGTTTGGGACAGGTGTGAGATGAACCACATATTTATTAAATATATGCTTAACGTTCTTTTAAGCAATATACTTAATGTGACAATGGGAGGGACACAACCCAACAGAAACAATAATTCACATGTTCCCAAACCAAGATGACTGGATATTTCTGAAATGATTGCAGATGTGTGCCATTACCGTAAGATACATGTTTTCCAATAAGCTTGCTGAAACTCTTATATATAAGTGAGGCTTACTCTTCAGAGGAGTAATTGTACAAGGTGATATATTCCTTCTCATGGAAGTGTCATTTCTTAAAATATTCTGGACTTTTTTTTTTTGGAATGGTTCTCAAGATACATTTTGAAAAACTGCTAAGAATGTTCAGGGTATCACTACTCTCTAATTATATCTTATTCTAAAATAAAAATACAATTTGATCACTCATCTTATTTTCCTTTTGTTACTTTCCTAAATTAAACCAATTTCTAAATTTGAGGATGATCCATCTAGAGTAAAGTGTATCCTAGTTCAAGTCTGTGGGCACACCAAGGTTCAAGTTCACATGACGAGGAGGATACTCCTTGGTCCTGGGACAAGGGTGAAGGAAAGCTACCTTGCAGCAGAGCTCTAATCCATTTCTTGGAAAGAGGAGTCAGCGTTGGGTGTCCTGAGCAGAATTTAATGGCCTATTTGTCTTCTCACTTGGAGAGCTGCAGAATCCATCATATGAAATCATTGCACCTAACATTTTTTTAAAGCTCAAGAGCCTAGTTTGTATCGGAGTGAAGACCAAGTGCAGAGCTTACTCCAAAGCCCACTACCATGCAGAACCACAACAGAATTTCCCCAAACTGCTTGGATCAGCAGGGATTCCTAGCTCTTTGTCTGTGGCTGCAAGTAGTTTCATTTATCCCTGAGTGTCCTGCAAATATGATTTTCCATGGGGCTTGGGAAGGCATGAAAGTACTGCATTGTGCCACACCATTTCATTCATTCTTTTGTTCATTCAGTAATTATTTTTATGACTGTTTTTTGTTTCCCAGCTGCTAAAGCAAGTTGGCTTAAACAATGGGAATTTATTGACTCACGTTTTTGAGGATAGGAGAAGTCAAAACTGAGGCATCAGCAAGGCAATGCTTTTTCTCCAAGACTGTGGTTTTCTGGGCTGGTTGCTGGTGATCCTGGGCTCCTTGGCTTTTCCATCACATGGCAACGCACGTGGCGGTGTCTTCTTTTTTCTCTTTTTGGATCCTGTTCACTTCCAGCTTCTTGTTTCCTGTGGCTTCTCTATGTCTGAATTTCATTCTGCTTATAAAGGGCACCAGTAATCCAGATTAAAGCCCAAACTGATTCAGTTGGCCACATTTTAACTAAAAATAACATTGTCAAAACAAGATAGGTTCACACCTGAAAGAATGGATCAAGATTAAGAACATGTTTTTCTGGGTATATAATTCAACCTTCAACAATGATATTTTTATTTAAAAAATTTTCAAGCTCGCCGCCGCGGGCCGGGCATGGTGTTGGGCGCCGGGCCCGCCTCGCCTGTCTCCGGGAGCCCAGGTAAGGAGCGCCCGGCGCACCGGGCAGGGCCGGGGGGCTGCGCCGGGGGGCGCCTCTCACAGGCGGGCGCCGGGCGGGCGGACCCTGCAGCCGCGCCCCTGGCCGCGGACCCCCGCGCGAGGCGGTGGCGCGGGGGCGAGGCGCCGCGGGCGGGCGGGCGGCGTAGGAGTTGGCGCCGCGGGCCGCCGCCCGGAGCACGTACTTGGGGCCGCGCGGCCCGTCCAGCCCCACGCCGACGCCCCCCTGGTGCCCGGGGGCCGTGGCTCCATTTTACGGAAGGCAGACGGAGGCGAGCGCCCTGGCCAAGGTCACCAGCCTCCCGGGCCGCGGGGAGCGGGCCGGGCCGCGGGCTGTGCGGCTCTCGCCGGGGTGAGGAGCCCCGCCAGGCGGTAGGCGGCCGTGCAGGGGAAAGGCAGCAATAATGCTCACTCTGGCGAGCAAATTGAAGCGGGATGACGGTCTTAAAGGGTCCCGGACGGCAGCCACAGCTTCAGACTCCACTCGGAGGGTTTCTGTGAGGGACAAGCTGCTGGTTAAAGAGGTTGCAGAACTTGAAGCTAATTTACCTTGTACATGTAAAGTGCATTTTCCTGATCCAAACAAGCTTCATTGCTTTCAGCTAACGGTAACCCCAGATGAAGGTTACTACCAGGGTGGAAATTTTCAGTTTGAAACTGAAGTTCCTGATGCGTACAACATGGTGCCTCCCAAAGTAAAATGCTTGACCAGAATTTAGCACCCCAACATCACAGAGACAGGGGAAATATGTCTAAGTTTACTGAGAGAACATTCGATCGACGGCACTGGCTGGGCTCCCACGAGGACCTTAAAGGATGTGGTTGGGGGATTAAACTCTTTATTTACTGACCTTTTGAATTTTGATGATCCACTGAATATTGAAGCTGCAGAACATCATTTGCGGGACAAGGAGGATTTCCGGAATAAAGTTGAAGACTACATTAAGCGTTACGCCAGATGATAGGAGGAGAAGCTTGCAGGACCACGGATTGCGTGTGATAGATGTGTCTCTCTAACTTAAAACAACAAGGTTAATCCTCCTCTCCCCAACCCAACGTCCCCTCAGTCCCCCTGGATTGTTCTAGTCCATGGCCACGTTGTCCCCAAGAAGAAATGCTGCCTGACTGCCCATGTGTGGTGGGGAATTCAACATAATACAGCCAGAAAATGTGTTTTGGGTTCTGGGAAAAAAAAAAAAAATTTCAAGCCATTTATTGTTAATTAAGTTTCTTAAAAAAAACCCACAAAAACAAAAATAAAATAAACATACCCAACACTAACTAGCCCTTGCAGGAAAGGAAGAAGCCCTGGACAGAGAACCTGCAAATATTTTTATCATACTTAGTCTGAACCTCCTCACTCATTCTAGGGTCCCATGTTTTCTCACCTCTTACAGGGGAAAGGAAACTGGCTAAAAGATTCACATACTAGGTCCCCAAAATTTTAAATCTAATTGAGGCTAATGGTTTGTACATTCTAGTTTGCAACTTTGATAGGCAATATCACATAAACCCTGCCAAATACACACTCCCAGCTAACCTTAATGGTCATTCTTTGAAGTGGCATTTTTGAGTCCAGACTGCATATGTTCCTTGATGTAGCTTTTGTTTATCCAGAGCATAGATCCTAAAATCCATATCCAAGTTCAAGTGTAAAGGCTTGTTTCAGGAAAACCTCAGATTGCTGTAGCACTTATATATATATGTTATATATATATATATATATATATATATATATATATATATATACACATAGTTTGTTTTTTAAAATATCTACTGGGTGTCATCTCTTTCAACAGGCTGGCCAGGTAGCAGCACAATGCAGAGGGCACAATCAGCTCTCCTACTGTCACCCTTTCTCCCAGGTCAATCCAGACACTGCCCTACAGTCAAGGCTGAGATCTTGAAATCAGGCTTCAAGTGCAGACCTTGGCTACCTTCATTCTGCAGTTGTACTCGTATGTAACTGAATCCATTTTTCACCATTAATTAAATGGAGCTTTCAGCAGATGTCAGACATATCCTGGGAAAGGACAGGAGGATCCTAGCTTTTAGGTTCTGGGGTGGGTTTGGGGGGACGACACTGCTTCTTTCTTCTGGGCGGCCAGGAACTCATAACTCACCTATTCTATCTGTGGCCTGAAGATGTGGTTTAGTTTTGGAAATAATGCTGTCTACTCCAGCTTCCAACATCCCTGACTGACCCACACTCTGCCTCAGCCCATTTTCTAACTGGTTTTTCTTCCTCATAGGATTCCATGCCTGCTTGTCGAGATGTGTTCACACAAAATTATCCACCTCCTGCCTCAGGTTTTGGTAAACTGGCTTGGTGTCCATGACCGCCAGGCAGTCCCCACAGGAGCTGTCAAACAGGCCTGGGCTCTTGAGCTGCTCCACGGTGAGAGCGATGAGCTGTGAGGCCTGGTCCACTCTGCTGTTGCCATCTGCTGTGGCGGCACCCCGGACCTGCAGAGGAAACCCAATGAGGCTGCTGCTTCTCAGGACCGGAGGGCCTGAGACAGCCAGATGTGGCTGTGGTGGTGGTGGGGGAGCCGGAGAAGGAGGCAAGGGAGATGGGAGATCAACAATGATTTTTATGTTTTTTATGAGCCAGGCCTAGTGCTAGATCTTAGAATTCTAATAGTGAACCAGACCCAGCCCTGTCTGTGAGCTTAGCATGTAAAGGTAAAATAGGCATGGATTAGCAACCTCTCTGGCCTATAGGTACAATGCAAATTATGGAGAAATTTTCCTTTTGTTCTAATCATATTTTTCCAGTGTTTCTGTAATCTCCAGGTATTATTTGTTTACGGAGAACAAACAAGTTTGCGTTTTAAAATGCCCATCATTTACAGAGGGCAGCTCACTTCCTGAGGAGGGAAATCATGTACTTGGGCTGGCCATGTGCCATTCTTTGGCCCTGGGCCTTGGGCCTTTGCCCTAGCAGTTCTTTTTTTTAATTAAAAAAAAAATTTTTTTTTTAAAGATACTTAGATTACATAACTGTTACATTAAAAATATATAGGGGAGGGAAACAGATGTGGCTCAAGCATCTACCATATAGGAGGTCCAGGGTTCGATTCCCAGGGCCTCCTGGTGAAAGGCAAGCTGGCCCACATGGCGAGCTGGCCCACATGGAGTGCTGGCCTGTGTGGAGACCTGGTGCAGCAAGATGACACAACAAAAAGAGACACAGAGGAGAGATAATAAGAGATGCAGCAGACCAGGGGGCTGAAGTGGCATAAGAGATTGAGTGCCTGTCTCCACTCCAGAAGGTCCCAGGATTGGTTCCCAGGGCTGCCTAAAGAGAAGACAAGCACACACAGAAGAACACACAGAAAGCAGACAGCGAGCACAAAAAGCAATGGGGGGCGGGGCTATAAATAAATAAATAAATCTTTAAAGAAAATATATAGGGGATTCCCATGTGCCCCACTCCCCACACTGCCCACATTTACCCCCATTAATGACATCCTTCATTAGTGAAGTACATTCATTGCAATTGATGAACACATTTTGGAGCATTGCCACTAAGCATGGAGTATAGTTTACCTTGTAGTTTATACTCTCTCCCACCCAATTCTGTAGGTTATGGCAGGATATATAATGGCCTGTATCTGTTGTTGCAGTGTCATTCAGGACAACTCCCCAGTCCGGAAAATGCCCCCATATTACATTGTTTTCCCCTCTCCCTGACCTCAGAACCTCCAGTGGCCACGGCCTCCACGTTCATGATATAATTTCTTCCATTGCCCCAGCAATTCTTAGCAGTTCTGCTTGTGCTTTTCCTCTTGGTCTGATTTTAGGGTGCACAAATGAAGGTTTCCTTCTGCACATAGTTTCCAAAGAGAATGTGAGTCTGAGAAAGTGGCTCAAGCCCCGTGCAATTACTCTCTGTCTTAGTTTAATCTCACCGATTCCCTGAAAGACTCCATATGGCAGGGCCTCAGTCAGAACGCTTTATGTCAAAAGGCACCGAATACCCACCGCAAACTGACTAATGCAGAGTAAGTGGGGAGGTTTTTGTCTGTTTTGGCTTATAGACCTGAAAGTGGGGCAGGCGTTGCTGTCTAGCTGGGGTCAGCCCCTGGCTCCCCCTTCCGCTCTCCCTGCTGCTTCCTT
>PVKH010037779.1:0-11413 GCA_004027955.1 Chaetophractus vellerosus | reverse complement strand
TAAAGAAATAGTAATAAAATCTGAGGCACAGACTCTCCAGCATAATACTAATTACCTTCTGCTTTTGTGTAGATGGCAACAGTCCCATTGACAAGGCCAGCATATAGATTCTGAGGTGTACAAGCCAAGCTCATGACAGTAGATTTCTCAGGAGTGAAAAAGTGCTGAAGTCTCACTTTCTTTGAGCCTTGACTGCTTTTATAAATGGAAATGCTTAAAAAAAAAAAACAAACTAATAAATATATTTGCTCAAATGTGTGTAAAAATGAATGAAAATAACTAGGCTATCTGTTAATGTAAATGTATGTAATACTTCATTTTAATTCTTCTCTGTTTTCCTCCTCCCACTCCTAGAAACGCTTGGCTATATTCCAAAAACTGTTGCCACTTTTGATTTCTTTCTTTTATTTTGAAAGAGAAACTGTGTTATAAAAAAATTAGTTCTTGGAACTTTGCATCAGGACAAACATTTTAATTTTTAAAAACTGTGCCAATGTCAGAATACTATTCTTTTATTCTGAAATACAAGGAGTGATGTCCTTTTAAAGGAATTGTTAAAAATGAAACAGTTCAGTGGCAAATAACATGAAGAAAAAAAAAACCTCCCCCTTTAAGAATTACAATTTCTCTTTGGGAGTTTTCCTAGAATATTTCCATGGGCCTGATTCCCTATTTATTTCAAAGGGCAATGGCCCTAAAAATTTCCACACGCATTCCATAATTCCTATAGTTTCCTCACATCAGATGCAAAGACTCTTTCCATTATAGGCTACTCATTATTTTATTTCTAATGGAACGCAACTGATGATAATTATTGGCAATACAGCAAAACGGAAAGCTACCTTCCTTCTTCCGTCCCTAAACAAATAGTCGGCACATCTGAAGCTCTTACAACCCCCGTTTCGGAATCAGAGGCTGCGTTAGGCTCTTTATGCTTCTCTTCCACTGGAATATAGACCATACAAAGGATGCGAGATTCCACATTGAAGCATTCTATAACTTTAGGGTTGGAATTTTGAAATGAGATAATAGCTATTTGACCCATTTGACTGGTACAACTTCCGATCTGAATCAGGGAATTAAGAGGAAAAACAAGACAAAACAGATGAACATGTGGATGATGAATAAACATTCTTTCACAATACACTTTTAAAGGCACTGACATTTAAAAGCAATGACAAGAACAAATTTCCATATGAGAACAAATGTAGAGAAATCAATTTGCTAAAAATCCTCCTTTTCCTTCTCAACATATTTAATTAGGTTACTTCTTTTAATTTAAAGATATTAAAATTTTTTTTAAGAAAATCACATTGACATGTTTGAAAAACCACATACCTATCGCTATACAGTGGTAAAGGTCTATTCATGCACAGTTCAGTCTTAAAAAACAGATACTAATTTTACATAAACATTATCTCTAATGTTTAACAGACATTACCTAAAAAACAAATATTTCAAAAGAGAAAAAAATAATAAGAATGCACCCACAAGTGGATCACAAGCATTTAATATAGAGTGTGCTGCAGTACTTCTAAAATTGGTATTGCTGTAAAAATATTTACAGATTTTTTTATTTGTTGAATCTTTACAATGAGAATACTCAGCATAGTTTCCTGATTTACACTTAAATTTGTTTTTTAAGTGGGAAAGTATCTGACATGAAAGCTCTTGTTAGCAGAAAGCATGGGCTCATTTAGGGTGTATTATATATAGATTTTCTTCCTTTTCCAACAATTTTATGAATGCAGTTACATTAGCCTTATTTTATTATATTTTTCCATATTATAAACAAACACCCTTGTTTGGCACTCTCTCTGAAGAAGGATGCCAAATTGACAAGTACTGATTCTGGCCTAGAGGGAATGGCACGGAGTGACCGAGAATAGGAATTAAACACTGACAATTATGGATCCCTCTGGAAGAAAAGAAATTTCTTTTAAAATTAAAAAATCCTGAGAAATAAGCCTCTTCATTCACTAATAGCTCGGTGTAATGAATTATTAGGTAGTCAAATTGTTCCTTTGTAAATAAAAAATTCAACCCGCGACAATGACCAAATAGGAGCTTTGACTCTGAGAAGGCGAGAGAAGTGAGACGTTCAAGAGGAATATAGGCTATTTGGGGGAAAGAAAGTCAGGCTGAGACCCTGGAAAGCAGTATGCAGCCACTGGGGAGGGTGAGTATGGGGTTGGAAACGCCAGGAGATGAAAGATGAAAGACTTTATTTAAACTCTATGGTATGTTGAATTCCCTCTGGTCTGCATGAGCCAGAAATGTCTACTGCAATTGTAGCATAATTTCAAATGCTATATTTCATTTGGATCAAATTTATTTAACTGTTAAGTCTCCAGAGTAAAAAGCCAGCAATGTGTTGAAAGGAAGAAAGCACCATGTGATTTAGCCACTCAAATTGAAGAAGTACCGAACTTAGTTAGATGTCTCTGGACTGAATTTAATCTGGTAAAGTGTAGATGGGGGGAATGAAGTAAACATTTCAATTCCTAAGGCCTCTGCACCCTTTCCAAAAGTATGCAGCTCCCTTATACAAGTACTTTTGTTTTGGTGTTAATAAATATACTCTGGGATACACTATCAACTAATGACAACATTCTACTGAAGAATTCTGTCACACTAACTATGGATACTGACTCTTACTAATAAACTTGCACTAAAAGCAAGCAAATGAAAACATCTTACCCACAGGAAACCATGCACCGTAGAAAATGAATCTGGTTGACTTTCATTATTTAGGCATGGTTCAGGATTATAAGCGGCACATTCAATCTAAAATGGAATAAAATTAAACACCCACATATAAAATGGGACTAGGAGGCTTCTAAACTACTTAATGTATTAAATGGATGACTTATACTTCCGACATATAACCTGTGGAGTTTCAGGTCATTACCTATAAAAGATTAAAATAGGACAAGTAAAACATTAAAAGTACAAGTCTCAGAAATTAGCTTTTTAGAGGCAAACTGGTAGTTTCAGTCCTTAGAATTTTATTCTTCAGACCCAGCAACTAGGCTGAAAACAAATGTCATAGAACACAGGACACAAAACCCACATAGGAGGGTCGCAGCTCACTGGGGTGGAAACCAGCAGAGTCTACAGAGATGGCACATTGCTCTCTTTCCTTTTCCTATTACAGCCACAGCCTCTCCCAGAGGCATGTAGCAAGGACTCTGTGACTTCCAAAGTGGGTGGCTTCTCCCTTTAGTATCACAGGAGAAACCCAGTCTTCAAGTTTGTGTCTGCTAGAGACCAGAAATGAGAAATAATGTTTTTATTTTTATTTTTTATTTCTGAAGAAAAAACAAAGTATAAGTCATTGAAGTAATTGAAGGGACTGGGTTTATTTGAGCTCGAATCCACAAGAAAGCAAACATTAATGCTATACCACTTTGGCAATGCTTTAGCAAAGAGTGTGCACAATACATGAAGGAAAAATGAGGCCTCCAATTATGATCCATTTTGGAAAATGACCACTTGCCAAGCAAAGGCATAACAGAATTGATAAATCTGAAACATGTGTTGCCCTTATTTAACTCACAATGCCTTGAATGCAGTGGAGCTGTTTTAATACTGCAGTGTCCTGCAGTGATTAAACTCTAGGAACCAGCTTCAAAGACAATGGCGTAACAGACAAGTTATTTTTTTTTGCTTGAAACCACAAGCCTTAAATTTTTCCTAAGTAAGTAAACTGTAGATAAATAATAACTATGGTTGACCTTGAAAGATAATGTTTTGAGTATGCCCCTTAACAGTCATTTCCTAAGTAAATCAAATTAGACAATAAAGGCACTATCTACACGTGCAGAGGTGAAATATTAAATGCAAATCACCACACTTTACCTTAAACTCCTGCTGCTTGGCCACCATCACGGGCATGTGTCGAACAAGGAGAGGATGTTTTTCTTTTTTAATTTGATTCCCATCATCTTCTACACAGAACCAACCCATATGGTTCTCCTCTTCTGTAATTGTAGATTCAAAGGGAAAATAATCACGGACAGTATTTAACTTACACGTAATAAAAATCTGCAAATTCAACAGAGTCACATCAGAAGAATATTCTAATGTTCTATTTTGTTTAAGATTGGAGAACTAAATATTTTATTTCTGGAAAATAGTAAATTAAGTGTCTTAATCTCTTCTAAAAGGAAGGATACAAGTATACATTCATTGCTTTATTTTGGAAATGACTATGGCCCATATCTACATGACCACCACATTTTCCTGTTTGCTCTTCCTGAAAGTGTTGAATGTGAAACTTCACTGTGTAAGTCACATAGGTCTTTCTTTTCTCCTTTTTTCCCCAAAGCAATTGAAATGTTTAGATTCAAATACCAGAGCTATAGCGAGAAATTTTTAAAACATGGTCTAAATAAAAAGTATAACAAAATGAAATATTTTTCTATCAAAGCAAATTGTCAATCTTAGTTTTGAACATGTAATTACTCTAAAGATTAAAAAAAAAAAAAAAAGCTCATTTTGAGGTTCAACTTAACCTCTTCAGACAGTGGGCCAGTTCCTTGCTTGCTGAGTTGCTTTGAACCTAACTTGATAAACTACTAAATTATTCAGGAAGAGAAAAAAGTAGCTCTGTGTACTGGCTTCCTCTTCAACTGAGCACAAATTCTGAAAGGCTTTCCACTTCATAGTAAGAGTCCTCCTTTTCCTTCCTTTAATCATAGCTCACTAGAGTAATGAGCTATTTCTCTGACTGCCTAATTCTCTTCTACATTTTCTTTTCAGTTAACATTCAGGCTATGTGCATCTGAAAGGGATTTTTTTCACACACAAAAGACATCCAATGTGTTCTGAGTAATCGATGTGTGTATTTGTACATAAATTACATTTATATGTGTGTATATATGTATGCATAGTTTTTTTTTTTTTGCAAAAAAGGCAAGGCTAAAAGGCACTTAGGAACAAGAAAATATCTATAAAGTCATATCCACCTATAGTAGAACTATAGGAATTATTTTTAGTGCTGGAGGGTCTTTAATGACAATTTAATCCAATCTCTCTATTTCACGTAACAAGTGAAGAAATGAGGAATCAGAGAGCTAAGATGAAACAACTTCCCTCATGTTTGGAAACACCCAGACTGGACCCAGGGCCTGAATTCCTGACTCACAGGCCAGGTGGAGAAAAAGGTTTTTTCTTATATTGAATGATATCAATTGATATTAATGTTTTATTATGATAAAAGCCATTGCTTCTTTTCTGCAACTCCTGAATCATAACATAAACTTCTTAAAAATCACTTTTGCTAGGGTTAATTTTAACTTTTAAAAATCATTCTTCAGGTTAGTGGATAAATCTATTATTTAGTTTACTTCTCAACCATGATTTTATCCTCTTCTGTATATATTTCATCAATGTGTAGAAAACTCTCTAGAGGAATATAAAATGTACATTGTCTCTTATTTAAACATGCCTCATTTATCTTAAATCAGCTAAATCTTACCAAGGGCAAGCTTAGCCATCTGTAAGTTGTTGATCCAAGACTGTTTGATGGCAGGGGTAAATGTATTAAACACAGCTGTAAAGAAAGTAGGTCGCCCAGACCTGCCAGAAATAATAGAAAAGCAATCATTTTATAAAATGCACTCCATCATAAGAAATTAAATGACATGTTTTGCCTGTCCAATATAATCACCAAACAAAGAAAATATACAAAATCATGACAAAGAATCATTTTCTCAGCACTGGCCAAGAAGATTTCATTTTAAAGCTACTACTAACTTGTCTTGCTTCCCTGGAAGCTGTAACTGAATTCTACAGCAGTCAGCAGCTCTGATTTCATCTTCTTTCTTCAAAATAAGTCTTTGTAAGCCTGATGTCCAATCATGGGCTATTGACTGATTTAAGTTCTACAAAAACAAAAAACAAAAAACAAAACATGCATTCTTAAAATACATTTTTAAAAGTGTAAATAAAATAGGACCACCCAAGAGATTAGAAAAAAGCCAAGCTGTAACATGAAAAATTCAAGGAGACCAAATAATGCTCCTATCTTATTAAGAAAAACAGAATCCTTGGGAATCAGGTCAGACAATGTGTGGTACAGCTCATACATTTCTAAGATAGAACTGATATTCAAGTCTACTTGCAAAAAGAAGAACTTACTCTTAAATAGTATCACCTTATCTAAATAAGAGGGAATATATAATCAGATCAATTCTTTTTTTTTTAAAGATTTATTTTTTTATTTATTACATATCCCCCACTTTCTGCTTGTTCTTGCCGCGTTCATCTTTGTGTTCTTCTGCGTCTGCTTGTCTCCCCCAGCTGCGGCGACCCGCCGAGTCAGCTCACCATGTGGCGGCCTGCCTGCTCGTGGGGGCTTGCCCTGCCCACAGCGGCCTGCCTCACCTGCGGCAGCTTGCCTTCTCAAGGTGGTCTGCCCACTCGAGGAGGCCCTGGGAACCGAACCTGGGGCCCCCCATGTGGCAAACCAGCGCCATACCAATTGGGCTACAGCCGGCCCCAAGATCAATTCTTAAAGCTAAAGTTAATTCTCACTTTAGGTAGAACTTAGAGACATAATCAAAACCTTATAGTCACTTAGAAATAAAAATGAAAGTTCACATCAAATTGCTTTGATTGTTACCTGGTAGTTTCCTTTGAGGTTTCCTATCAGTTGAGTGATTTGACCAATCACATTCAAGTCATACAACAAGTTTTGTAAATCTTGATACAGTTGTCCTGGCCCCATGTAAACTTTGTCTACAAAATAAGCACACCAAAAGAGTACAAATCTAAATCCATGTTCAATTTGAACGCTTAATGGAAGAAAACACTAAAAGCAACTCCAGTTAATTTAAAAAAGGGGAGGGACTTAGAATTTTTCAAAAGTGAATATTTTCAAACATTTAGTATTTTTCCTCTTCTTATTTTCTATTTTAAAAATAATTTTAGATTTACAGAAAAGTTGCAAAGATACAGAGTTCCTGGATGCCTTTCATCCAGCTTCCCCTAATGGTAAAATCTTACATAAACATAGTGTACTGACAGAATCCAGGAAATTACACTGCTACAACACTACTAACTAAGCTAGACGCTTTGTCCGAATTTCACCAGTTTTCCCACTAATGCCAATTTTTCTGGTCCAGGATCCAATCCAGGATCCTGCAATGCATTTAGTTGTCACCTCTCCTTAAGTCTTTTCCAATCTGGAATAGTTCCTTTGTCTTTCATGACTTTAACATTTTCGAAGAATACTGGTGAGTTATTTTATAGAATGCTCCACAATTTGGATTTGACTGATGTTTCTCACTTTCAGTACTACTACGAGTAAGGGGTATCTGGAAATGACATTTAAGCTGAAGAACCAAATTTCCAATAACTAGGTGATTCAACATCCCAGTGAGCTTCCTCTGAGGATTTTTAAAAAATAGAATAGAAAAGGGTTACCTATAATGATTTGCCTTAGTGGGACTAATGCATGCCCTGGGGTCTAAGTACCCATATAATAAAGTAGTTTCCACTACTTATTGAGTGTTTACTGTATGCTACAGTAGGTGGTTCTCAAATATTTCCCCATATGATCCCTACAACAGATTAGTACAGAGAATATATTCCCTATCTCCCCATTTTACTGAGGACGAAACTGCCTAAGGCCACGCACTTATAAATAGGTAGGATTTGAACTCAAAATTAAGTTCAAAGCCCACGCCTTTAGTCAATGTGCCAATATTATCTTGACTTCTTTTCTACTTTCCATATAAATAACCCGCTCAAGGTTGCACAGCCAGTAAGGGACGGAGCCTGAATTCAAACCTTGGTACAAAAGGAGATTCATTTGGGTAAAGTAACAGTTTCAAGTTTGCCTTTTACCAGGTTAGGCTTCAGGGGCATGCAACTTGTGTAGTTGCATGGGTCCTTAAGTTTAGAAAGACCTCACACTCGGTGCAATGTTCTATTATCAATGTCTTGAAATTAACTTTGGAACAAAGGGCCCTGCATTTTCATTTTGCACTGAATACATCTTTCTGTGTATATACACTATTAATATATATTTGATATTACATATTTATATCAAACTGAAAGATACATGTATATTTCAGATACAAATATTTCAGATATATGTGAAAATACTCGCTGGTTAACTGAAGAGTAAGATAACCATTTCTAATTTTGCAGGCACTTTGTGTTAATGACATGATTGCATGGCTAGTTTTACACATGGAAGGCTTGATGTTTTATTATCAATCTAGACAAATTCCATGACTGATTGCACTTCAAATATTTTCATGAAGTTTCAAGAAAAAAAGGCAAAGCTATTCCAATGGTAACATATATTAACCTTATTTTTCCTTTACAGTTATGTTTATAATTAAGACACTTTTACTCATTAACATACATATTTCTTTTCACTTACAAACTTCTGATGATAAACTAAATACAATCTTGTGATAAAATTATAATTTCATGTATTAATTAAGCTTCATTTTATTAAATTGTCTACATCTGTTTTTATGTTATTTTTAAAAATGATCATGTTAAAATTGATTCTGTTATTTTTCATGTACAGTTCTAATAATTTTAATACATTTATGTATAAATTCATGTAACTGCTCCCACAATCTGAATATAGAATAGTTCTATCACCCCAGAAAAATGTCCTTGTGCTATCCCTTTACAGTCTCACCTTCCTGCATCCTTACCCCATTTTCCATCACTATAGTTTTGTCTTTTCAAAAATGTTGTATAACTGGAATCATACAGTATTCCACATTTATTTTTAACACATAAATAGTACATTTATGTTTGCATTTGTATTCAATTGATTTTACATTTGTTAGAAGAAATTCTTTAGTTTTGGAGGACAAATGCCTGACTTGGACCTTGACAATTTTATTCCTTCCATCATTAATAGCATAAGCAAAATATTATACAATTATACATAAGCATAAGGAAAATATGACTATACCACTAGCCTGCTGAAAGACACTTCTCAGTTTTTCATGATCCATCTTCCAAATATGATGAGAACAAGTTAGAGATGATGCCAATATTTTGGCAACTGTTTCTAAACTTGGTATGCCAAGAATCTGACATTTGTGCCTTAATTTGGAAAGCAAGTATTTTGTCATCCTACTAAAGTTCTCTATGAGTAAGCCACATGTTATAACAGAAAACACTTTCACATGAAACAAGTATCTTAGGAGATATAAACCCCCTGTTGGAAAGATAAGGTTAGAAAATTATTCAGCGGCAATGTTGTACTTTACTAAATTAGGAGATTTCACCATTATGTAACTCTCAAGACACTACTGTGATAACTTACCAGAAAACATTTAAATCTTTTCTATCTCAATTTTCTGATCTATAAAACAGGGATAATAATAACTTTCCTGTCAACTTCACAGTGCTTGTTTGTTTTTTTTAAGGAGGTACTGGGGTTCGAACCCAGGACCTCGTACATGGGAAGCAGGCACTCAACCACTGAGCTACATCAGCTCCCTCACAATGAGTTGTTTTTTGTGTTTTGTTTTCAGGAGGTACTGGGGATTGAACCTGGGACCTCATATATGGGAAGCAGGTGCTCAACCTCTTGAGCTACATCTGCTCCCTCACGATGTTGTTTTGAGGTCAAATGAAGTAATGTATATAAAGGATTTCATGAACATATATAGTATGTATATTATAGAAATATGTATAATTTATTGTAACACACAATATACAATATAAATGCAAGGGACTATAAATTATATCTTTCATCATACCTCCAGAGCCCAACTATCCTTTTTAGATTTTTCCTATACTTAGTCCACCACTGGCCTGGCCCATATTTCTTATTTTTATCTCCTTTTTCCCAGGTAAAAAACAAATAGCTTCTTACTTGCCTAAAAGAAATGATGAGTTGGGTGATATTTTAAATCAGGGGAACTTCTGGAGTTTCCTAAATCTTCACATACATGTGATTGCAAAATTTCAGATGTCTGCTGCTTCTGATCAAGTTAAAAGTAAGCCTCCCATGCAAAAATCAGTTGAGACACAATAATTAGCTAGTTTTCACTTATGAAATTTATCAGTTAATAGATTCAAACACTTTTAGACTTATCCAAATGATTTAAGTTTAGGGAAGAAATAAGGTTAATGATTAGCATATTAAAAATTCAAAGATTGAAAGATATTTGATTATTTCCAACAGTTAACTGAATAAATTTACAAACACTCCAGTGATAACACTTGAATTGACCAGTGGAATAATTTAGAAGTCCTCTTTTACCATCAAAAACGTATGATTTAAAGTCATAGCAATATTTCCTGGCATAACTGATATAGAACACTGACATATATTTCCATAATTGACTTTTCAATGAATAAGTATTTTTAAAGTCTCCTACAGTGGACCCTACTCCCTTTATGGCAAGAAATAAAGAGTTCAGAAAAAAACCAGTGGAAGTAATATGGCTAGTATTGTAAAAGCCAAAAGCAGAATTGGAAAGCAAGCAAGAAAGATTGATCCCTTTTTATGACTCTGCTGAATTTGCAAAGACATGCTGTGGAGGTGGAGGCAGATGGTTCCATGGCATAAAAATGAGAATGCTCAGATACCTCAAAGTTAACTCTGCATTCAGAGTCCCACTCCCGTCCTTTCGACCATATTCTAACAGAAGAGTCTTAACTCATCAGGAACATCATTCTCAAACGCCTACTAAAAAGATGTAGCCAATTGCCTTTTGCAGCTTATGATTGTGTGGCCTTGTAGCCACTGCTGTGAGTATATGCCAGGCAGAATTTTTCTAACTGGAGGGAGAGTAAGGTGGTAGATAAGGTTTCCACAGCTATGGAAAATAACTGTATGCTGTATCTAGGAAAAGGAGAAATGAACAAATCAGAGAATAAACTTTAGGGGCCCAAGTCCTCAAGTAGAGGAATTATATACTTGGTCAAAGTACAAAGTACTGTCAGATAATGAATGGGTCATCTTAGCAGTGGTAATGGGTAGGAGAGGCTTTTCAGCAGGTAAACCTTTAGGGATGGGATGGGAAAGGTTAGTTGGTGCAAATGACAAGAAACTGGAGGAATCAAGACTAAGGGCTGTGAATATTCTCGCTGTCCTGATTTTGTGATAATCAGGGTAGGCTAAACATTCACTATATTAGAAACCATGCATGTGTCCCCAGACCTAGTTTTTCTCCCTAGGTCTGGTTTTTATAATGCTGGTGATAAATTAAGCCTGATTTATTATATGACTATCCTGTATGGGAAAAGACTGTAACGTTGGGTATCTTTAGTCGACCTCAGGAGATATAAAAGGGGGACGGATGTGGCTTGGGTGGTTGGGCGTCCGTCTCCCTTATGGAGGGGCAGGGTTCAATCCCCGGGACCTCCCGGTCAAAATAAAAAAAGAAAAATATAGAATGTGCGTGGGCCACCAAGCCCC
>PVKH010037778.1:0-11414 GCA_004027955.1 Chaetophractus vellerosus | reverse complement strand
CCGCTCTCTTCCTCTCATGCTGTTGCTGGGGTTAGTGGTCTGGGGGCTCTTACTCCTTGGAGGCCATGTGGACCATGAGGTCCACCACCCTGTTGCTGTAGCCAGATTCATTGTCATAACAGGAAATGAGCTTGACAAAGTGATCGTTGAGAACAATGCCAGCCCCAGCATCAAAAGTGGAAGAATGGGTGTCACTGTTAAAGTTGCAGGAGGCAACCTGGTCCTCAGTGTAGCCCAGGATGCCCTTCAGGGGGCTTCTGATGCCTGCTTCACTACCTCCTTGATGTCATCGTATTTCTGCTTTCTCCAGATGGCAGGTCAGATCCATGATGGATGTGTTAGGGGTGGGGATGCAGAAGGCCATGCCAGTGAGCTTCCTATTCAGCTCCAGGATGACCTTGCCCACTGCCTTGGCAGCGCCAGTAGATGCAGGGTTGATGTTCTGGGCAGCTCCATGGCCATCATGCCGCAGCTTTCCAGAGGGGCCCTCCACTGTCTTTTGGGTGGCAGTGATGGTGTGCACTGTGGTCATGAGTCCCTCATGGTGCCAAAGTTGTCATGGATGACCTTGGCCAGGGAGGCCAGGCAGTTGGTGGTGCAGGAGGCAATGCTGATGATCTTCTGGGAGTTGTCATACCTCTCACGGTTCACGCCCTTCACAAGCATTGGGGCATTGGTCAGAGGGGCAGAGATGACGACTCTCTTGGCCTCACCCTTCAGGTGAGCCACAGCCTGCTCCATGGTCGTGAAGACACTGGTGGACTCCACAACATATTCAGCACCAGCATCACCCCATTTGATGTTGGCTTGATCTCACTCCTGGAAGATAGTGATGGGATTCCCATTGATGACAAGCTTCTCATTCTCAACCTTGACAGTGTCCTTGAATTTGCCGTGGGTGGAATCACACTGGAACACGTAGACCATGTAGTTGAGGTCAATGAAGGGGCCATTGATGGCAACAACCTGCACTTTGCTGGAGTTCACAGCAACCCTGGTGACCAGGCATCCAATACGGCCAAATCCGTTTATTCCAACCTCCACCATTGTGTCTCAGGATGCAGCTGGCACTGCACAAAAAGCTGTGTCTGTCTGTCTAATGGGAAGGAGCAGAGAGCTGGCATACAAATTTTTACATGTGACCAGGTGAATTGATAACTCACAAACTTGGCTTTGAATTTGCATCCTGAATTACAATGTTGATAAAGGGTAGATGAGTGACTGTCTTAATTTCTAGATAGTTAAAATTCATGGAATCTACTTTTATGGCTAGCTATGTGTGGCAGCACTAAACCTTGATTTTGTATGCTAAAAGCTTTCTTGTCCTTAAAATATGGAGACCTTTCAATAAAATATGGGGATCCTTCAACAGCTTTTGAAGTCAGGACTCCCCCAAGGCAGGCTGACAGAAGCAGAGATGTGAACCAGGAACGGGCTGGGCTTGAGGTCTAGTCAGGCTTAGGTGGGCTGCAAGGAGAATGGCTAGTGTTCTAAACCACTTGTCTCAGCTGATGTTTGGCAATCTTAGTACTCATCCCAGTCTGCATTATTGTGTGTGTTTCTTCTGACTGTGGATCTGAGCAGGGCAGCAGCAGTTCTCCTGGTGAAGTGATAATCCATGGGGTCCAATGCATGGCAGCATCTTGGGGATTCTTTGGATGGAGGGTGTCTGTGCAGGACAGCAGGTGTCCTCTTGAGGTAGAGAGAGAGGCCAGTGTTTGAGGGAAGGACCGGGAGGATGTCAGGGCTCTGGCCAAGTAAGCTGAGATGAGAGCAGAATTCTAGCCCAAATAAGAATGGAGAGTCCATGCCAGAAATTGAGGCTGGGCAGGGAGCCATGCTTGGTGTATATTGTGGGAGGGACTGCATCTGCATCTGGTGAGCACCAAGGGTTTTGCAGATAACAGTTTGTGTGCAGACTAATTCTGGCTGGATGAGACTCCTTAAATATTGCTAGGTATGGTCTGGATTGACTCAGGGACTGTAGGGAGCTGAGGTTGCAGGCTCAAGGTTGTCAGTAATTACAGTTGGGTAAGGGTATCTGGACTGTCTCATGTAGAAACCAACAGGATCTGTCATTGACAATAATCAATGACTAATGTTTCCAGGAAAACTTTGAGAATAGCAGGAAGTCTAGGCAAGAAAACCTATTCACTGAAGCATGGTATTTAATTCTTTTTACTTAAAATTATAAAAGAAAAGTAAAATTAATAGTAATAGTCATTGTATCTCCTTGCTTTGTATTTGAAAGTTGAAAGTAAAGCTAATAAATATGTTTAGTTTAGTGTGGCATGGTATAATGTCTGAATTTATTATTCATTTTTTAAATTATAGGGAATGGTTAGGGAGGATATGCTTAGTTTTTTGTTTGTTTTTACTTTACATTTGTATCTTCCTTTATGCTATCATGTTGCAGCATTTCAGAGACAAAGGGAAAACTGTTTTCCCCTTCTCCCCTCCTGAACCAAATTTACTATAAATTTGTGATTGAGAGCCTCCCATCAGCAGCAAAAAGCTATCCTTGGTAGTGGTGGCAGCACAAGTTTTCCTTTTTTCCCTTTTTAAAACATTAACTTTTGTTTTCAAAATTTAGACACATACACAAAAGTACAATAGAATTTTGACTCCATATGTATATAGCATCCAGTTACAACAATTATCAACTCATGGATAATCTTATTTTAATCTGTTTCCTCTCTTGCCCTTCTCTTCCTCACACATTTTTTTTCTTCCTTAAGCAGGGGTTGACAAAGTAAGGCAGGGGTCCTTAACAAGGGGTCCATGACCTTGAATTGAATTTCAAGGGAAGCGGATGTTGCTCAAGCAATTGAGCTCCCGCCTGCCACATAGAAGGTCCCGGGTTTGGTTCCCCGTGCCTCCTGGAGAAGATGAGCAAGACAATGAGCTGGAGCAGCAGGCAGGCATGGCAAGCTGATGCAACAAGATGATGCAGCGAGGAGACACAAAGAGGAAAGGCAATGAGAGACACAACAAAGCAGGGAGCTGAGGTGCCTCAAGTGTTTGAGTGCTTCTCTGCCACATGGGAGGTCCCAGGTTTGGTTACTGGTGCCTCCTAAAGAGAAGACAAGGAGACAGAGAGAGCACTCAGCGAATGGACACAGCGAGTAGACAGCAAGTGCAAAACAATGGGGGGTGGGAGGGATAAATAAATAAAATAAATTAAAAGAAAGAAATTTAAAAAACCATTATTCTTGTGGAGACATATTGACGTGGGTGTGATGTATTGATTAAATAAAACACAATATAGTGTGGATTTAATGAGGGGTCTGTGGTTTTCACCTGACTGTGAACGGGGTACGTGGAACCAAAAAGGCTAAGAACCCCTCAACTAAGGTCTTTGGGCCAAATTTGGCCTGCTGCCTGTTTTTTTATTTTTATTTATTTTTTAATGACTGGCTGGCTAAGAATGATTTTTCACATTTTTAAATGGTTGGAAAATAATCAAAAGAAGAATATTTCACAAAACTTGAAAATTATATGAAATTCAAATTTTAGTGTCTATAAATAAAGTTTTATTGAAACACAGCCATGCTCTTTCATTTATGTATTGTCAGTGGTATAGTTGAGTATTTCAATAGAGACCTTATGGTCTGCAAAGGCTAAAATATTTATTTCCTGGCCCTTTACAGAAAAAGTTTTCTGACCCTATCCCTAGAGTGTTTTGAAGCATTTTTAACTTAAAATAAATAAATGCATAACTACTATGCCACTGTTTCATCTAACTAAATTAAAATAATTTTTATATTATTTCTACATTTTATAAATGTTTTTTAAGTGTTTTATAATTGTTTTCACATTTTATATAAGATGTAGTTTGGCCACCTAGAAGTTGAAGGATCATTGAAGATTAGGACAATGAAGCAAAATTTGTTTTTCAAGAGTCAGGAAATGGATTTTGTTGTTGTTGTTGTTGTTACTTAGAAATGTGCATTTCCAAATTAGACAGAATGTGGTTATGGCCCTCCTGAACCATCAACAACTTAAAACTGAAGCTGCTTTCTCAAATGGGTGGGTCTTTTTTCTCACAATGGATACTCTGTATCTCCATTGTGCTCAATTTTTTTTTTTTTTTGGAAGAAAAAAATTGACTGGCTTTAAAATTTGCTGGCATGGTATTTGATGTATGTAGTTGCAATATTAATATAGTTTTATTTATAACTATATTGTGTTTAAACTTCCTTTTTATATCTTTTTATCCAGGAGATAATCGATGTTCAACTAGCTTTTAGGAGGGAGGTGGTAGAATTAAGGGAAGGACCCTGTGCTTCAGTCATCTGCCTCAGCTTGCTGACCTTGGCTTTAAAGCTTCAGAAAGTCTATTTTGTCCTTTCTCTCAGGGGAGTCAGGTTCTGGTAAATGATTGGCACTAGCCAAACTCACAGCCTATTAAATCGTAAATCTCTTATTTCAGACAACAGATAGTTTAGTACCTTCCTACTTTCAAGACCCTGTGGCCTTTGCTGGAGGTAAACTAGTGGTAGAGGGTGGATGGGAAAAGAGCTAAGTTCTTGCCTTACATTTCTTAATTCCTATGAGAAGCAAAACATCCATGTTGACCGGATGACTCATGATTGATGTTTTAAAAAAAACAAACCTGTAGGAGTCCATTTGAATAACCAGATAAAGATCAAGATTTTGTTTAATGAATATAAGTTCAAGCAGAAGGAATTGGATGTTTTCACGACAGCTTGAAACAATGTCTGTTAAATATATATTTGAATGTTTTGCTTTTGTATTAAGAAGAGAATTAAGTTCCTTCATTATATTTCTTTTAGAGTTTCAAGTCCCAAATAATGTTTCCCAGTAAATACTGAATCTGTGAGGCTAAGAGTTATTATGAAAACTGAGGAATATTTATGATTTGGATATTAAGTAAATGACTCCTTCAAATTAAAAGAGAGGGACAGTAAATTTAGAAGGAATTCTTGTTTAACAATAATAGCTTCCATTCTTACAGTGCTTTGCAGTTTACAAATGCTTCCATATGTGCTCTAATTTATCATTTCAATGGCTCTAGAAGTTCGATAGAGAAGTTGGTGTTTACCTTACTTTATAGATGGAGAAACACCTCTGATGAGCAAAGTGACGTGCTCAGAATCTAAGTCAGAAGATGGAGAAGCTGTGTCCTGAACTCAGGCATTCTGAATCTCTGGGCCCCCTGTTCTTCCCTGGCAACCCAACAGCCAGCCCGCTTTTCATGTTAATGCACTAGTACACATTCTTTCCAGACAATCAGGATGCTGGACTCAGGTCAGACTGATTTGATAACAATTTGATAAGCTATAGAATCTTCCTGAGATTACAGAGAAAAATCTGATAAGATACAGGACTTGTCATGAAACAGATAAAGGTTTCAAAAGGCTACTTACAGTTAGAATTCCCCAGCTGGTCCTTTGCACATGGTTCCTTGTATCTATCATGTAGCTCACATTGGGAATCGCCCTTGGGGCAGGTTTTGTAAAAAGTTGTGTGTGTGTACTCACACGCAAATGAGGAAAGAGGGATTGAAACAGTGGTTCATTCATTTACTCACGTTTGCCAGTCCTTTTATGAGAGGTTTATTAGTTTTACATTAAAGGATTGCTTTTGCCTTTGTCATATAGATTCTCAGGTTTTCAGTTGGTTTATTTGAAATTTTGTGATTGCAACTTATGAAATTAGTAAAGCTGGGAGAGAGAACTGAGAGATCATCAGCTTCCACTCTGCGGCTTGCAAGGTGAAGGAACAGGGGTCTGGGCTTGCCCAGGTCCCTCAATGTGTCAGATCGACTTTTTAGTTTCAAGCTAAGGAAAATCAATCTGGCTGACTTAAGGAGAAAAGGAATTTGTCAAGAGGATGTTGAACAGTAGGCACAACGGCTTGGAAGGCTAAAGACAGGCTTGGAAAACAGAAGCCACAGCCAAAATCTGGTCCTAGGATGAGAGCTCTGAATACTTTATTACATCTTGTCCTGCCACCACTGCTGATGTCTTTATCTTTGCTGGAGAAACAGAATGGTACTGCTGCCATTGCCTCCGCCTCCAGATTGGATTCTCTGTGGTTCTTTGGGTCACTACTTCTAGATTGAAACTTGGGCCGAGAGCCCCAGCAGGTTTTTCTTCCTCTACCTCTCTCTGGAAGTCTTATGAAATTGGGGAAGGGTGTTTAGATGCTAAGAAGCAAAATAAGAGACAGTTATCCACTATAAAACATACCAGCTTAGTGGCTCTTTGAGGGATTAGATTTTTGGGCCTTCTAATTTTTCCCAGGATAACAAATTTATGGCAAGTGTTACTTTCCTATGTAAAAACTTAAAGCTTTCTTGGTTTTTAAGAGAAATGTAGTCCTCTGGATTAAGGTTTGATAGTTCTAATATTTTGAAACACTCTATTTTCCCATCAACACTGTTTTCCTCCTGATTGAAAACCATTTTTCCTGGCTTCCTCTCCTTTGTGACATGTGGGGAAAATTTCCTTGTTTGTCAGTGCTAAAAAGTGAGGAGAGAGAGCAAGAAACAAAAAGAGCAAATAGCATTCATGAGGTGCAAGATTAGAGTTTAGTTATTACATATTTCAGGGAAAGTTTGCCAGGTTGGTGAGCAGTAAGCCATTTAGAACTGGAAAATATTGAAGGCTTTTTGTTTGATTGCTTTTTAAAGGATTTTAGGCAGTAGCCATACCCTTTAAGGTATTAAAGTAGTTTTGGCTTTCAAGAAAATTTTTTCACCTTTTAATAATAATAGTTAATATTTATTGAGGGCTATTAAGTCACGGCATACATTACCTATTTCACTTATTCCCTGCAATAACCCTGTGTCAATCCCATTATCATTCCCTTTGTACAGATGAGAGAATAGAGCCTTAGATGAAGTAACTAGCTTGAGGTTTCAGACTCGGTAGAGCTGAGGCTTAAACCTAAGTATTCTTTCTATGAAAGCAACCTTGCAAATCTTCCTATAACAGAAGAAAGAAGAGAAGATAGATCTGGAACACTGTCTTTGGTGATATTTTAGGAAAACTAGAAAGGAAAGAGAAAGGAAACTTCTGGAAACAGATGACATTGTAAATTTGTACTTTTTGTGCCTCACTGTCCTAAGGCAGCCAGGCCAACCTGAACTGTTTCCATTTCTCTTTTGCACACTGGTAGTTGGCTCAATGCTGGCACTTAGTAGTTGCGCAATAAATGTTTGCAAAAGGAATTAATTCCTAGCATCCTCAGGGGAGTTATACTGGGTTAAGATGCCATGCTGCCCAGACTGAAGCTCTCAGTAAAGAAAGACCCTTATCCTCAAAGTAGACATTCCAAGGTAGCTTATCAATTGAGTGCATTTCACAAACAATCGTGATACTACAAAACTATGTGGTCTGTAAAAGAGTCTTGCTTCCTGACTTTTCAACTTCATGAATTCCAATTAATTGTTGTCACAATACTCCCATTTTTTCTCCATAAAAGTATATATTAAAAAAAAAAACAAAAACTGGGGGCCAACTGTATAGCCCAGTTGGTAGGGTGCCGGTTTACCACATGGGAGGCCCTGGGTTCGGTCCCTGGGCCTCCTCGAACGGGCGGACCGCCTCAAGAAAGCAAGCCAACACGGGCGGGGCACGTCGCCGCGGGCAGGGCATGCTGCCGAGCCCCCGCGGGTGGGCAAAAAGAAAAGGCAAGCCCCCATGGGCAAAGGCAAGCCCCTATGAGCAAGGGCAAGCCCCCTCGAGCAGGCGGGCCACCACGCCGGTGAGCTGACTTGGCAGGTTGCCCCAGGAGGGGGAGACAAGCAGACACAGAGGAACACAGAGAAAAATGAACACAGCAAGAACAAGCAAAAAAATAAAGGGGGGGGGCATGTATAATAAATAAAAAATAAATCTTAAAAAAAAACTATTTTTGGATCATGTTAGAGAGAGAATTGACTGTGCAGAAATAGTTAATGAATGCCCAAACATTCTGTTGTTTACAGTTTAAATATGGTTTCATTTTTGTTCAACTCTAGCTAGATTCCTAAGTGTCCAAAAAGTAGAAAATTTTCTCCTCATTAGATGAATTTAAAACTTTTTCAAGAAAAGAATGTCCTGAGGGCATAGAATCTTTATGTACTTAAATATGTTCAGGCACTTTGGAGTGTTTCGTTTACATGGGGCCAAAGATCACAGATCCGCACTGATTGCTAATTATTCAGATTGTAAATAGCTTATTCGAGAACTTTTGGTAATACAAAAGAAACATGGAAGGAACAAGAGGTCCATAATAATGAAAAAGATATTGTGAAGAGAAAGGCTGGGCAGAATTACGATGCAGGTCACATCTTGTGCCTGCATTAATTGTACCTTTGTATTTGATAATAAAAATGATTATATGCTCAGTGCTAACAGGTGGCCCTTCCTGAGAACTCTAGTATAGATAGGTGACAGAAAATTACTCCAATTCATAAACTTTGAATATTATGCCTTTATTTTGAATTTTACCAGTCTATACTAGGAGACAGTTTCTGCAAGAATGTACATCATCCCTGGAAGATTTTTAAACTTAATTCCTGATAAATACACAAAATATAAGTGAATACTTTAAAGTATAAGTGACCAAAAAAAAATCACTTTGCCAGCACTTATTTAATGAATTGGGGTTGTACTAATGCCATAGTCACATTTCTTCCAGTCTATGCATCCTGCAAGCTTTAGGTGTAATTGAAAATTAGCAGTGATTTAAGTTTATAGGTGGTCCTGCCGTTAGGATTTAATTGCTTTTTCTATGCATTTTCTCCACTTATTGCTTTTCTTGAACACTTTCCCTAATTGCCTTGTCCAACATATAACCCCCTCTTCGAGATGTTGCTCTCTCTGCCCCCTAATTTTTCTTTCCATTTTCATTATTGCAATTTATAATTGTCTTATTCATTTACTTGTTTTTTAAAAAATCTATCTTCCCTCATTAGAATGAGGATGTAGCAGAGACCAGGACAGTCTTATTCTCCCCTGCTTGTCAGTGGATCCCTAATGCCTAGCACCATGCCTGCACATAATATATACTCAGTAAGTATCTTTTAAAGGGATTAATGAATCTGCAACTTGTTGTCCTACTAATCAAGGGCTAAACCCTTGCCTGCCTTATCTTTGTCAGTGGCCTCCTCCCCTTTTTTAGGTTTTCACCAAAGATTTTGTGATAGAAGACAATCTACTTCCATTGTCTACTGACTGAGTAGCTGGGTGGAAAGACAATACTCCTTTGGTCCCATGGATGCCATCGTTACAGTGGGGTGGAGGTGGAGGTGGGGACTGGGATGCTTTGGAACCGTTGCTGGAATCTCTAAGCCTTGAACACATTTCCCTTATTAGAGCAATCCCTGACCTGTGATTATATTCAGTAGTTCTGTTCATTCATTCATTTATTCATTTACAAATATTTGAATGTCTACAAGGAAGCAAGTGCTTTGGGTAGGAGTACTGGGAATGCCAAATTGCATAAGATGTACTCTGTTCTTTTAGGAGCAAATTGCTAAACTCAAATGAAATGGATTAAATGAAAAAGGATTAAAAGTTGAATAGGACATTGCCAGGTAGTGGAGGATGTTCATTGGAGTAGGGACAGCATGAGCAAAGAGTAGGAGTTTTATTTGAAGATGAACACCATGATCAGCATGACAGTTGAGTTGAGTGTGAGAGCTGGTAAGCATTGAAGCTGTTGAAATCATTAATTCCCTTATCCAGGTACCCTATGCGCTAAAACAAAAAACTCTGTTGCTCAAACTAATCACCTTACCACCAGTTACTTATAGCGTTTCTATGGGGGAAAAATTATTTCTAAATGACCATCTGAGAATACAGCTTTGAATATAGAACCTGTTTTTAAGTTGGGACTTAAAAATAGAAACTGCCTATGTTACCTGTGTAAGGCCACAATAATTCCCCATAACAAACGGCCACAGAACTTCATTGTCATAAAAAAAATAATAATAAAATAGGGTTTATTGCACACACATTGAGGTGGTCATCTAGGTGGCTCTTCCGATCTTATTTGGGCTGGGCTTGGCAATTCTAATCTCCACTGAATTTGGCTCATGTGGAAGTGTTGTTGGCTGTCTGCCGATGGAAGATGGCCTTGACTGGAAGGACTGGGGCCGTAAGCCACAGCCTTTCATCTTCCTCTGGGAACCAGCAGGTTAACCTGGACAAGTCTGTTTGTGACAGTGGCGGAGGGAAAGAGCACAAGCAGAAACACACAAGTACATTTTTGAGATTCTGGGTTTATTGTGTCTGTTGACATCTCATTCTCCAAAGTAATTTCACATGGCTGAGTCTGGGTGGGGGAGGACACTATGGAAGCTCATGGCAAATGGCACAGCTACAGGGAGGGGAGAAGAATTGGGGCAATTTTTGTAATATGCTCTGTAGCCCTTAAAACCTAATCAAATCAACATTTAATTATATTTCTAGATCAAATGGAAGAGTATAAATAACCGAATATAAAAATTAAAATATTATAGCTAAACCTCCCAGTTCTAGTCAATCTGATTTCTGATTTCCTTCATGCAGTATCTGTCTTTTGGTCTGGAATAATGCCCAGCTTCTTTTTAGAGATACTGGGGCAAAGTCAGAGAAACCAGAGGGAAGGGAAATGTTGAAATGAAATCAAAGGGATAGATGACTGTTGAAGATCAGCTATTATATGCATTGGATAATTTTGGGTATGCCACGCCCTCCTCCTTTTACAGAATTCTAAAGCCCAGAAGTATAAAATACATCACCCACATTCCTGCAGACAGTTTAGTGACACACCTAAAACTTGGAACCCAATCATTCCAAGCCCAGATCCCTTCTTCACTATATCTTATGAGGGGCATTTTCCCAACCCTGTCCATGTGCCTCCCTGGCACCCACCTCTCCCCACACAAATAATCACTTTTATAAATGCTTTAGTTTTGGAAATTGCAATGTTGTCACAATTCATGATGAAATGTATGTTTTTCTCATTTTGAGTTTTTCGTTTTAGTGTCCTCATCATGTGCATTAAACCAGAATTTAATAGTACACACACACACACACACACACCTTTCTTTTATTTTGCCTCTACCTTCACTCTTCACATCAGAAAGAGAAAATTTAAATATAATTATTATATTAAATCAGCTTGCATTTGGTAGGTTATCCTTCGAATTACCTTTGCCAGACTGCTAAGGGGAAGCTTCCAGGGAGGTCATTGTGACACTGTCAGTCTGAGACAATAAAGCATGCTGTGTGGATTTTGTTAGAAATGGAATTAAAACTTTAAGGAGGTGTTCTTTCTTTTAAGTACCCCCCCCCCGCCCCCCAGCACTAGTCAAAGTGATTGCGTAAGAACTGGGTCAGGACACAGGAAGATGGAAGAGAATGGTCTCAACACTTCAATAGTGGCACTTGCTATTGATAATGGTAATGTATGGG